>VCRD01002797.1:0-47222 GCA_006783055.1 Trinorchestia longiramus
ACACAAGACACACACAAGTACACAAGACACACACACAAGTACACAAGACACACACACAAGTACACAAGACACACACACAAGTACACAAGACACACAAGTACACAAGACACACAAGTACACAAGACACAGTACTAACATATACTCACCCGTTAATTTTAGCAGAAGGTTCGCCGTTTTTGTAACTCGTGAACCGAGAATATCGTGCTCTGAAAAATACAAAAATTATGAATTTCTGTAACTGAAATAATAATCACGCAGTATGTAACAAATAGTACGTAATAAATACTGAACATGTTATAAACAATAAATATGTGATAAATAATAAATATGTGTATAGAGGCCGATCTGTGGGCTGAGAGGAAAGTGTGGGAATATCAGTCTAGAAATGAAGATGATCTAAGAAAATAGAAGATGGTCTATAAATATGGAAATTTGTCTATAACATAGTGGCCATATGCTTAATTTTGGTCTACATAACAGTCGGTATATAGATATAGACGAGGGCTTATAAATGTAGAACAAATTTTATGAACATAAGAGAAATACAAAGGAAGTTCTATAGATATGCAAAAGAATCAATAAATACAGAGTAGGATCTGAAAATACATAAGACGGTCCATAGATATACATGAATAAGGAACTATACATGGAGGGTCTATAAATAGATACACGGAGGGAGGGTCTATAATATAAACACTCACTGCCTCATCACACGGACAGAGAACGAGTAAAATGGAACGACTCCAATGGAAAGGAAATTGAGTTAAATACATGTTTCATCAATAGACTTTGGGCGGAAATCACAGGAATGTTTTTAAATTTCCTACGGTAAATATAGTACTGATTTTAATTTATTTAACACAAAAAGTGTTGAACTTTTCCTACCTGGTAGATAAATTTTAAAGTTTTTTTTCTGGTACGAACGCCGCGTAGAAAATTGAACAAACAGCACAGAAAACGGCAGTGATTGAAATACGAAGGAATATATCCGTAGATTTAACAGACAATGTTTGCCTTCTGTGGAAGCGAATAAAAGAATTTACTATAATTATTTTCAATATTTTAAAATTTTGACGTTACTGACTCGACATTATGAGTGAAAAAAGTATCATTAAAAATACTTAAATCATAAGCCA
Source organism: Trinorchestia longiramus (assembly GCA_006783055.1). NCBI lineage: Eukaryota > Metazoa > Arthropoda > Malacostraca > Amphipoda > Talitridae > Trinorchestia > Trinorchestia longiramus. The sequence continues at coordinate 1,137 of VCRD01002797.1, forward strand.
CGCTTTTATTCTATATGAAACAAGCGAAGTACCTAAAAATCTTAGAGAACAAAATTAAGGTAGCACGAAATTAATCTGACAACAGGCAAACACAGATCGCATTATTACTAATTAGCTCACTTATACAATTTCGAACAAATTTCTGCTACCTAAAAAGCAACAAATTTCAAGAGAAAACGACAAATTATGATCTATGTAGAAGTAAGATTTGATATAACGATTATTCCAGAACGTATGAAAGACATGTCAACATAATACAAACATGAAAGATGCATTTCTTTACGAACATCTTGTAGATTGAAGTTTAGTATTTCTGATAAGTGTTCTATGTATAACTACGCGCCAGACAGTATATGATGTACAGTTAACATATCACATCGACAAGTCATGTTCAAATGTTTGTTTTCATGCACGTAAGAACAACAGATCATGGAATGGACGATATTCTCGCGCACGAATCAGAGGGAAAACTTGATACGCCGCACAACACTCATGAACACAACACGCATGAACACAGCACGCATGAACACAGCACGCATGAACACAGCACGCATGAACACAGCACGCATGAACACAGCACGCATGAACACAGCACGCATGAACACAGCACGCATGAACACAGCACGCATGAACAGAGTATAGTAGGGTGCATGCCAGCTCTCTGACTTGTCGCTTTGTTGAGTACAAACAGATCTCCGACTCACTGGAGGCACAAAAGTCCACGGGGATTTCGATTCAAAATTCAACGCGTAGAGTTTGCTGCAGAGGCATTTGTTACTGTTACAACTGTTACAACTCGAGTTTTCTGCTGAGATACTTCTTATGCAGTAAAATTCATTACTTCTTTCTCAGATGCATACATGCTAATGACCAGCAATTAGCATACTTCTGTAACATAAGAATTAGCATAACTGCATGACATTGCTCCTAATTATATCGCGTAGGTTCGCATCCGCACACGTCTCTTTTATTTAATCCCATGCCTGAAGCTGATTACTTCACACAGACCTGACCTTCCCAGCGCTGACACAGAGAACGTTGTTCTTGACTCTGTGTTTTCAGATCCAATGAATATTTAGACAGAGATGTGCAAGACGGTGAGACGAAGAGATGCTTGTACGAACAAACGTGACACGAGTAGAATATGTTCAATTACGCGGGGTTAGACTTGTTTTCAGGAATTACTACAACATTATTCCTGATTTTAATGTTCTTATTCTTCACAGTTGAAACAATGTAAAAAAAAACAATTTCTTCAACGCAAGAAAGTAGTAGAAGTCAATAAAACCAAGTAAACATTGTCACAGCTACAAGCAAACAAAGCTTCTGAAAGAACTTAAGCAAGAACGTACTTTGAAATTCCTTCTGGGAGAGAAGGCAATTAGTTCATTTACGAGTCGTACGTGACCTGCGCTCACGCATGCATCGCCCCTTTCTGAGACACGCCGCTGAGACAGACCTCTGAGACAGCACTGTGAGTCTCAGAGTCCTGAAAGACGATCCTTTAACGATGGAGACGAAGCTTTCCCGTGATTTGAATTTTTACAACAAGCGACTCGTCCCTTGTCTCTTTTTACTGCTTCGGCCAACATAATAAACGGTCAAACAGCGAAAACACTGTTCTGAAACACTCGAGCTCACCACACAACTGCATCTAGTGGGCGCGGTATTCAATGAACTTTAATAAACGTTTTTATTTAACCCTTTCAATCCGGCTTTTGCTCTCTGTTGGGACACATATGTCCCAACACGATCGAAAGGGTTAATGAACTGGAATCAAACTTTATCGCTTCAGTAGTATTTCCTTTCAACTGCGTGTTTTTTATACAAACCTTACTCACCACCAGTAAACTTAGTGTATGGTCCCAACCGTGATGCGATGTTGGTGAGGTCGGTGAGGTTAGTGGAGGTCGGTGAGGTTAGTGGAGGTCGGTGAGGTTAGTGGAGGTCGATGAGGTTAGTGGAGGTCGGTGAGGTTAGTAGAGGTTGATGGGGTTAGTGGAGGTCGGCAATGTTAGTTTAGGTCGGTGGGGTCAGTGGAGGTTGATGGGGTTAGTACAGTACAGTGGAGTGCGGCGGCGTTAGAAGAGCTGGTCGAGAGATTACTACTGGAAGTCTAAGCAATTTTATTTGACATATTCAACACAAATTCCAAATACGTGAAATGCGTATAACATTTTAATTTCTACTCGAGTTACCGTCAGAAGAACCATCAACAGCAGAGATGAACATTTCAATGAGCACTCTAACAACAAGTATCGAAAATCCTCGCACAGGTCAGTGTGTACAATGCATAGGCAGGAAAAAAAGACAAAGAAAAAACGAATGATCAAGCGTACCTGGCTACATTCCACATAAATCTTTACTAACCTTTCATAAAAGTCTCATCGGAATATTAAGATGTAGAGTTATTTTTCGATTCCAGAGTGGTAAAAAAATGGTTTATTCAAAAAGATCTACGGATACACTACGCTGTATTTCAGCCTTTGGAGCGATCAGCAACCTTCGTCCTTCCATTCAACATTCTGCGTGGATTTTGAACCGAGAAAAATATAACTTTCAAATTGGTGGGCTCCAATGGAATTAGTTAAATATTTTTTGGGTTTAGTTCATTGGAAGGTGAGTAACGAGAGCTGCATCTTCGGGGTTCGTGGGAAAACGAAGTCTCCAAGGTATACTGACGAGGACAGACACAGACCCTAGTACTCCCTGCAAGAAGGAGCTTAGGAATCCTACGTATCCTTGAGAAGCGACAAGACGCCAGATTTCCAAGAAGCTAAAAAATTGCTTCAAACATTTTAGGTGTTGTGTTTGACTGGTGTCGTGTTTGACTGGTGTCGCGTTTGACTGGTGTCGTGTTTGACTTTTTTTTCGAATAAGATCGATCAAGTAAAATGAGAATGATTGTTTACCTAAACTAATAAAAGAAGTGTGACTTTTACCACCCCCCCTCCACACCTCTCTCATCCCTCTGTATTGTAACTTGAGGTAGAGGCTCGTAGAGCGACGTAGGGATGAGCTGATAGTTTAAGAAAATAGTCAAAAATAGTCGAAGTCAGACATAGTCAGGAATATTCAGGAAGTTAGAAATAGTCAGAAATAGTAATGGCAGCAGTAGTAGTATAGTACTAGTAGTACTATAACTTCATTTAACTTTAGAATATAGGACAGAAGTGAATTCCAACGTAGTACAGAAATCACAGTTCGTACAAAGCTAAGCAGTAAAATTTCACTCACAAATATGATCTGCCCGATGCCATGCCTGCAGGTGGCAGCAGACGAGGAGGTTCGAGGTGGTGGAGTCGTGGAGTTCTGGTGGTGGTTGCGTGGTAGCGCAACCAGTGCGACGTCTATGTCGTGGGCATCACGCATACTTTTCTAATTTACTATGTACAGTCCGGTAACTACGTCAATGATCACGCGGTATTTTTCACTGCTGTGGCCTCACTATGTCCAGTGCAAAGTTTTACGAGCAGATAATCAGTCAAAATTCCACAGAAAAACTTTTAGTGTGAGCATTTCTTGTTCCGTTAATTCTCTCGAATATAGGAATTAGTAAATCTACAGATAACAACAACAACAACATGGAGTATTTTCTTTGTAACTTCCTCCATGAATTTAGCGATTTCTGTTTTCGTCAGTAATCTTTTGCGAGCTATAGACAGAGACAAATATTTTCTCCTCAATGCCGTGCATAAAAAAATTAATGTTCTCACCAGAAATACAGATGAAATTTTTCGTGTTTCCGAAACAAACACACAAGCTTTTTTGGTATCATTTCCTAGATATAAATTCCTTCGCTCCTAGACGGGCTGCAGTACATATAAGTCAGCGGTTATTTTCTCATATTATCAAATTAATTATGAAATTTTTGGCTATCCGAATTAAATTATCACGGAAATCATTTTCCTGAAATGAAAACAATAAAGTCTCTCCACTTGTCATAAAAATTTGTACCTCACCATGTAATGCACAAGCGTGTTTTTCATAAAAACATAAGTAGAATATAGGACAAAAAGGCCTAATATTTACACATTATATTCCAAAGTAAATCACTGATTAGTGATTGCTTCTCATCAAAAAGAACAACGAAACCATACACAATACAATCACATCATGTGACGACGTTATCACATCATGTGACGACTTATCACATCATGTGACGACGTTATCACATCATGTGACGACGTTATCACATCATGTGACGACGTTATCACATCATTTGACGACTTATCACATCATGTGACGACGTTATCACATCATGTGACGACGTTATCACATCATGTGACGACGTTATCACATCATTTGACGACTTATCACATCATGTGACGACGTTATCACATCATGTGACGACGTTATCACATCATGTGACGACGTTATCACATCATGTGACGACATTTGTTCCATATACCTGACGAAAGAAAATACTAAAGACGATCAATTCAAAACTACCATCATTTAGAAAATAATGTTTAATGTTCTATATCCTTCCTTAATCAAACCATGCGCACAAGCACAACGAAATTTTTGCGATACATTCTATTAAAAAGTCGATACAAATAAATTATTTCTATTCATAGTATTAAACCAGCAACGGGACAACTGCTACAGAGTTTTCATGTCCAGCTATAAAATCGCATAACGATGCAAGCGTCTTTCTAGATTAGAAGGACGGGACGCTGCATGTGAATGAGGCAAACACCCACACAATGCACAAAAATGAATGCACTTCCTGAACCGTTGATGTTACGGAAGCGGTTTTGTGTCGCAGTAAAGCACAAATTGTACGTAATGAAAATCACAAAATATTCATACAGAAGCTGATGGAGAAACTGTCCTCCACCACCCCCTGTTTAAGGGCTAGTAGACGCACGAGGGTCTGTATTAACTTGACTTGAGCCCTCAGACTGGGCTGGTTATTGGAGCTCATTGATTTTAAGGTCATTGTTTTTAACGCCATTGTTTTTAATGTAGTTTTTAAGCCATTTGATATTGGAGGCCATTGTTTTAAGGCATTTTATATTGGAGGTCATTGTTTTTAGAGTCATTATTATTAGAGGTCATTGCTTTTAAGGAAATTATTATTGGAAGTCATTGTTCTCAAATGATAGATACGAGGACATATGCCACTAATCTAGTTTTCTTCCCTTCACAACTCCTGAATGAGATTCAAGAACCTTGCATATCTTCTGGGAAGCGCTATAAAATATAAAAATGAAATATAAAACGATATATTTCAGCCCATCCGGTGACACCTTAGACCTAGAATATATCTTTGTTTCAAATGCCGAGCGAGTGTTAGTATCAATAAATTCTTACTGGTCAGTTAAAGAAGATACTTCCTACTTGGTCCTACCTACTACTCGTCGTTTAAGGAAGGTAGCTAATGTACAGCTCATGGTGTACTGTACGAAAATCAGTTAATCCAAAATTTAAAGAAATCCACTTTCAGAACCAAACAATAACTCAAAAAATCCAGCAATTTTCAAGACTCTGCTTACACAACTCCTATTCCAACGGAGAGTCGAGGCGTGGGTGCGAGGGCACGGAAACGATAACAAGCCAATATTGCAGAGCAAATCATCACATACTCCTCGTCTTCCCAATAACCGGCACCGACATCTTTGCGGATTCAGGAAGCGTGGCCACGAGAGATGCATCACAATGACGGAGCGATTGGTCACGCGTAGTGGAGCGGAAAGGGCATGCGCAGTCCGAGGTCTGAAGTTGTAATTGCATAACAAGAGAAGTATGGTTTTTCACGGTGCATGATGGGCGTCTTTGCGGTTATGCAAATGTGATGTAGACGGAACATAATTCAACCTATTCAGGATGGTGGTTATTAGATGAAAGTGTAGAAATATGGATTCCCAACCATGCTGCTTCTGAGTTCTTCAGTCTACTCAGGAGTAACAAACGTGTCATTGTCACAGTAAAGGTTATTTATATCGTAAATGAATTTACGATACAAAAGACTTTTACTGTGAGAGTGACACGTTGCGGCACATTACGGCACCATGAGACATTACGGCACGTTACGGCACCACGAGACGTTACGGTACCCCGAGACGTTACGGTACCCCGAGACGTTACGGTATCCCGAGACGTTACGGTACCCCGAGACGTTACGGTACCCCGAGACGTTACGGTACCCCGAGACGTTACGGTACCCCGAGTCGTTACGGTACCACGAGACGTTACGGCACTGTGAGACGTTACGGCACTGTGAGACATTACGGCTCCATTAGACATTACGGCACTGTGAGACACGTAAGCACAATCATGCTTACATGCTGCATGTACTTCCAAACAAACGCACACAAAAAACGTAAACTAATTTCAGAAATTTCAGTGCCTCAATACATCTTACAGATGTTTTGCAAGTAAAATTTTGGCAGACATAACATTCATAAAATGTTATTTTAAGTGTGAGCAAATCTCTCAACATAAGTGCAACGAAAGATGGACCAACATCGATTACGAAATTAATCCGCAGTGATTTAAAATTATTATTCGTTCAAGTTGTAAAATAAACAGCCATCTTGGTTATTTAATAAGCAACCACGCGATATTCCACACGTGATCAGCCTGGTTGTAACTTGTAACAATGAGTCAGTTTTAACACTAACTAAAGTAAGTTAATCTAAACAATTTTTACACTATATTAATCAAATTACAAGATAAGATACTGAAAAACAGTGACATTACAACAGTTAATTACAAGATACGATACTGAAAAACATTAGTAACAACACGAATCTAAAGATCGAGGTGTCAAAATTTAACTTGAAGATGGAAAGGAAGATATAATGTGAATTTTCTCAACGAAGGGTGAGTGTGAAGAAGAGAACAGGATTACTTCAATGTCCCTATCTCCTCCCAAACCAAGACACGCTACATAAGGAGTTGTCTCGGTCACTACTCGTATTTGACCAATAATTGGTGTGCTTTTACGGTTTGATGGCTTTTTAAAGCACCTGCCGAGACTAAATAGGATCTGAAAATACACTCCGAGATATTAGAGTCATAGATACTGGCTAGAGAAATTTGTGACGAAGTAGCTGGAGAAAACTATGGCGGCTCAGCGGCTTCTAAGGCAGCTGAACTCAGCTGGTCAGGCATCAGTTCAGCTGGTCAGGCATCTGAACTCAGTTGGTCAGGCATCTGAACTCAGTTGGTCAGGCATCTGAACTCAGCTAGTCAGGCATCAGTTCAGCTGGTCAGGCATCAGTTCAGCTGGTCAGGCATCAGTTCAGCTAGTCAGGCATCAGTTCAGCTAGTCAGGCATCTGAACTCAGTTGGTCAGGCATCTGAACTCAGTTGGTCAGGCATCAGTTCAGCTGGTCAGGCATCAGTTCAGCTGGTCAGGCATCAGTTCAGCTGGTCAGGCACCAACTCAGCTGGTCAGGCACCAACTCAGCTGGTCAGGCACCAACTCAGCTGGTCAGGCACCAACTCAGCTGGTGCTTTATTAATTATTAGTCGCACCAATGTCACCTTGACCAATCAATTCTTTTAAATTGACCATCATTCTGTTCCTGCGATTATTCTCAAAAATTGCTATGATTTTACAAATTCATGATCCGTCATTTTTTTAGGCCGCTGCGTCTACCAATGTATAGTATTATGTTCGTTCATGTTAATGTTAATTTATCCAATACTCGTATATTGAATTGGATAAAAGTTTTGTTCGGTTATCAAGGGAAGTTCAAGGTCGAAAAAATCCTACTTTTTCTCTAACTCAATACACTGCAAACGCCATTTTTCAAATGAATCCTCAGGGCTTAAATATTCATATGAAATATGGCTTGGTCCTAGGCTTGTCTTAGTCTTAGGGCTTGGAAGCACACTATTCTACTACACTGATATTAGAGTTCGTAATAAGTAACTTCATTTTTAAACACGTAACGTGAAGCACGCGAAAGCTTGACCATGTGCGACATACTCAGAATTTGAACAGAAAACCTGCATTGTGGCTCGGGCGCCACCAAGGTTACTGAACTAATCAATTGTAGTTATCCATATACACGGGGTCTGCACCACCAGTTAATTAAATTATCATAATAATGGTAATAAGGAGGTGGTTTATGAACCCTTTCCCTGAGATAGAAAGTCTAATTCCAGAAAATGAATGAGAGATAAATTGCGTATATATCTACTGCCGTCGCCACAGGTAAGTTACTTGAAAGCTGTAAGGCAAAGAATTTTTCAGAGATAAGAATGAAGACAGACATGGTGCCATTGATATAGCAGTTTAACACGTTTGTTGCGATTGCCTAGCTGGTGCAAATCTTTACTTTGTACATACAGTTACTAGAAAGCTTTGAAAAAATTACAGAACCTAACCTGAGTGACCCACCGGTGAGTCGCATCGCAACAAACGTGTTAACTATACAACACACCTGCTAAACTGAAGCGGGAAAAAAATAACCCAAAATGAAAGATTTAGTCTACCTGACGACGTGTAACATCACATCCTCGACAGAAGCCTGTAACTCACCTGACTGACTTCCCGGTGGGTGCTAGGAATATCCCAATGAGATCAGACAGGATCAAGAGAATGATGGATGTAAAGGGAGCGGTAAACTGATCAGACGCATTTGTGGCTTCAATAAAAGTGAAATTGTCAAGAACAAAAGCGTATAAAAGGCAAAAAACAAAGCACACAAAATAGCATTGTATGTAAGCTTTAAGAAAGAAAATAAACTTAAAAAATAAAAATAAACTTTCATTCGTTACTTAGTTTCGCTTTCATCAAAGCTACAAATGCGCCAGGTCGTTCTGCTGCTCCCTCGCACTCCGGCTTCTGAGGTACAACAGGGTACGACAACATGACTTCCTTTTTTTGAATGAGCTTTGCTTTGAAAAAAGGAAGTTATGTTGCCGCACCCTGTACAAACACCTCCAGGCAAGAATGGTTAAATTACATGACCGAGGTATAACGACTGAAGAAATAAAAAAGCATTACATTATAAAAAATATGTTCACAACTAGCATTCCATCACGGTCCTTCCTCACTGCACAGAAATAATTCATAAATCAAATACGTAATGAATTGTTCAATACCATTCATGAGTTTTCATTACCGCACCTTCAGTGGTAGCTTGTCTGCTGTCACTTGTACAACTTCGAGACAACCCTTACATTAAAATTATATATTTATATTGTTAAAGCACAGAGAATGTTACTTTCTCGATCTAGAGGATTTTCCCTCGTACAGGGTAATGTTCAAGTTAGCGATAAAGTAACAGGATTTATAAAAATAAATTAATTTTTCTCCTTTTTCACGTATCAGTCACCTTTAAAGTCAAATAGTCGTGCGGTCCATTTCCATGAAGTTAATAATTGCTTCTGAAATTGCGAATTGAAATCATTCTAATACTAAATCTACACGATTCTTTCTCCGAAACTATTTGGAACTAAGAAAGACTAAAATGACGGGACATAATCGCTCACCGCTTGTAGCAACGATAATGCCCTAGGCTTCACTTCTTTACCTAATTTAACACGTTGAGTGCGATTGTCTAGCCGGTGCAAATCTTTACTTTGTACACACAGTCACTAGAAAGCTTTGAAAAAATTACAGAACCTAACCTGAGTGACCCACCGGTGGGTCGTATCGCACTTAACGTGTTAAAATAGAAATTACTGGTCTCTTAAAAAAATCGCTGACCGAGTTAAGCATGCAAGTAATTGGACTCGCACAAAACGTGATGCAGCGATTTAACCTCTTAAAATTCGAATCTCCGAAGCAGCATAGTTAGATTAGTTGAAAAGCAGACAATGAGTCATCTTGTGCGCTCTATAAAAGCTGATCATTAATGCACAACTTTTCAAGAGAACCGTGAAGCCAGTTCAATTATTCGCATGCAGCAATTAAAATGTGAACGTATTCTATAAATCTTACAGCATGAGCCGGCAAATTCATTATGAAACAACCCTGGAAAGTTCCTAGTAAATCTCAGGGAAGCCTCGCAGCGAAGTGCACCGCACTTGTCGAATAAAGTCTATCTAGAATGACGCAAAAATTCAAGCGTGGAGACTTCACATGAGCGGTAATAATTTATTGGAAGACGTCTGAATACTTAATTGGACGTGAACTCGACAAACGCATTAGTTGGGTAATGGCCGTCATTAAGTCTGAACAGTAGAACTGTACCTTACAAAGCGAAGACACGTAGTACTAGAAGGTAGCTCATGGTGCACAGACTCAGTACCACACAGTGAGGTCATTACAGAGGGCATGAACGCCCTTCCAGTATAGTAAGGGAAGAGTGAACTGACGCTTAGCGAACTGCATAGGTAGACCAGGTCGCGAATAAGTTTCATCTCATTAGGACATCTTTTTTGAAAACTATACAATCTTTACAAAATTATTTTACAATTAAAACATTGCACTTCAATCGGACATTTATCGGACACTTGTACCTCTAGCAAGCTTTATCAGGGTAAAATAACGAAGTCAAGCATTCAATACATCTATTACTGGCGCTGCTTGAAAAAAATAGATAAAGTTAGAGATTAGAAACTTTTTTTAATATAAGTGCGCTTAGATAGTTTTAGATAGTGCGTTAGGTGTGGGTTATCACCACGCACTCACGTGTGTCCAAGTTTTCAAGCATACAACAGTCATTTTAAGGTTCCCCCCACCAACTTATATGTGTAATAAGTATGGAAAATTTTCTTCATTGGGAAAATCTCAATAGATGACAAGCGGTAAGAAGTATACCGATGCAGAGGTAAGAGGAAGGTTAAATTAGCTAACTTGATGAAATAGTGTTCATACATTTCTAAAAATTAGATGTTATTTTTACTGCGTTGAGAGTAACACCAAAAAAACGAAGGATGACAGAAAAAACGATGTCCATAACTAAGAAGCTTATTAGACTCATAGATGTTATGGAGAATAATTAAAACTACGGTGCTCAATAACGGTTACGAAGAACTATTAATAATTATACAAGTTTCGTATAATGTCGGAGGCAGAATGCTAATGTTTGGAAAGAGCGAAAGTTAGCTGCACGCAGGGAAAATCTACACGAACTAGGGTGTTGTAAGAGACACAATGATATATATTTGGATTAAGGAGAGACGTGCCTGGGAGCCCAAAAAGAGTAAGCCAAAAGTGGTCAATCAAGTACGTGAGGGCATATAGAACAACTGTCAGGAATAAATCAGAAGCGTAAGACGGATGAAGGAGATATGATAAAGATAAAGCCGAGATGAACCCATAAGTTAAACGAATTAGGAGTAGTGGTTGAAGTGGTCAGTCATGGTTATAGTCAGAGTGAGCATCTAGAGAAGAATGAAATTAACCCACAGTGGAAACTTTTAGATGAAATTTTGTAGGAAATGAGAGGACGCCGTTAATTTGGGTAACTTTAGCGTTTTATCTCAGCTTCGAAGAGCGGTGACTCTACCCTCATTCCATAGAAATGTATTTTCCCACGGGAGTGTGTTCTTCCGTAGAACTGTGTTCCACTACAGGATTGTGTTCCTCCGTAGAACTGTGTTCTACCACTGGATTGTGTTCTTCTGTAGAACTGTGTTCTACTACTGGATTGTGTTCTTCCGTAGAAGTGTGTTCTACTACTGGATTGTGTTCCTCCATCAAATTGTGCTTCTCTACTCTGCTGGATGCGCAACTCAGTGGCACAAGGAACCGTTTATTGTTGGAACTTTGAAATTTATCGTTATTTACAGTTGCTCTTGAAGTGTCAGTGATGAAGTGATTGTGTAACTGGAGCCCCTTTCATAATCATACCGTGTCCCTGCTATCATCATTAAATGTATTGAAAATGTTTATGACTCAAGTCCTGAATATTCGCAGAGAAGCATGTACATAGCAATGTAACTTCGAACGTTGATGGGCGTTTCAACGTCAGCATATACTTTATGCTTTCTTAACCACTAAGCCACTAAGGGCGTAGCCTTGAGAACAATTAGTTCACTACTTGTGTCTCTATTATTATTGGCGGAGCCCAATCCTTTGGCAGAGCCTAATCCATTGGAGGAGCCCAATCCAATGGTGGAGAGTAATTTTATGACCTAGCGCAATTCTAAATTGAATTACAATGGTTTTTGTGCTTGTAAAACTGAAACTCCAAAGCACTCACTACGTGGCCGCCCATGGAGCTCTTCCCTTATGAAATTCTGTCCTGAAATCATTGGATAGAGAAGCGGTGATGGCACCACTCGTTGAGTCGGAACGTCAAGAAATCTAATAAAACCGAGACCGAGGAAATTGCAATATATTCTGTTTCTTTCGTTAATTTATAGTCTTACTGATTCATAAAGTGACTAGATTTCGTAATCTTCAGTCGCGTTAATTCATGCAGCCATTGGCTAACAAAAAAAATTTCTTTATGAAACTAGAAACAAAATTGTTGAAGTGTTGTCCCAAACATACATGGGTGTCGGGTGTACATTGTCGTTAATATACATGCAGGGGCTGTAGAAAGTTAACGAGGTAATCTTAAAACAGGTATTCGTGATTAAGGAATTAATCTACTTCAAATCTTACAAAAGCACTTCGTAATTACAAAGTTTATTTTCTTCACACGTAGCTGTACAACGTTGATGTAATTAAAATGAACATGAGTGACAAGTATGAAATAATTTAAGATTTGCATAGATTCCATGTTAACAGGAATAATCTGTAGAGAAATAGACTTTCTGCCACACTCCATCTGAATAATAGACCCCCAAAGAAGGACTACCAGAAATCTAGCGCGAAATCAATTCAGATGGTTATAGGAATTTTCAATGTTCCCTTTACCACGTTGTACTTGACCTGTCTTCTGACCTAGGGCTACATTGACTAGTTTTCGAAGCCCAAAATAACCACGAGATAGGAGAAGAAGAGAGAATAATATAGATTGTGCCTAACGTGACTGGGCAAAGTCGCATACACAATGCAGCCACTTAGTTTTTTCGCAGTTCTTGGCATTTTCGATCAAAGTTTCCAACTATCACAAAAAAGGAGAATCTCGACTATTGGCTTACTGGAGGGGAAAAATAGTCAAGGAAGCATGTCACGCCTACTAGCTTGTAATAGTTACTACGGCTATAAGTTAAAAGCAACAGCAATGAGCCAGTTAATAAATGTGAGATTTTAACAGTATCTTGCATGCAAAGACAAAGACAACACAAATGTCATAGAAATAGCAGGTAGTTTAAAATGACACTGCTCAGCCGGAAAAATTCAGTGATGAAGTTCAACAAATTTGAATTGATGGCAAGTTGAACCGTTGTAGAAATTAATGATCATTAAAAGGTGATAAACGTAATGAAATAATGGTTTCCACGACAACGTAGTTAGTACTGCAAGGTTAGGTTACGGCGGGACCGTCCTTTTATAAAGTCAAGCAACAAAACGTGAGACGTGTGTCGTAATAGTTCGTTTACGCCCACGAAATTGTAACATATAAAGACAATTACGCCGTACAATTGCATTTCAATTATCAGTTCACACGATGCATCCCACATTCTAAATACGAGAATAGATGTACGTCAACATTTCACTTGACACCTAAAAACCAAATCTTAACACGTTGACTCCGAAGTGGTACGTATGTGGACCACTTAGGTTAGGTTCTGTAATTTTTACAGATCCTTCTAGTGACTATGCGTACAAAGTGAAGATCTACACCAGTCAGGCAATCGGATATTAAGAAATAAAACTTGAAAAAATTCACCAGAAACTCCCATTATTGTGAAATGAACTATATAAATTTATATCCTATTCCCCTGAGTTTCTTCATTTGCATGCCAAAATTTCACCACATTGCGAACTTATTTTCCAATTAAATTCACAGACACATTTTTTAGATAAAATATACGGAGTAGAACGTTAAGATAAACACACTGTTCACATAGGGACACTGAATTCACTTTATGGACACAAAATAGCCTACCATATTACGTCAAGAAACAGATAGAATGCAATTCAATTAGTATGCTATTTCCGTGGATACTCCGCTGTCGTGCATCCCCGTTACACTGCAAATTTGTTTAATGGAAATGCATCACAAAAATTCCAAAAAACATATCACCGTCATCAAAAATATTTAATTCAAAGTATAATTCATGTAACTCTTTTCATATACCCAATTATTTGTTCTTCTTCGCCACGCACTGAATAAAAAATTCAAGTTAATGGCACTATGGAAAATTTCCAATTGGAAGTCCGGGCATTACCGTTCGTATCTTGAAATTCTATACCGGAAACTCAACGTATCCTGCTATGCAATGAAAGAAATTGACAAAAATACAATGCGACCTTAGAATCAATTGAGAACGGAAGTTCCTTCTCATGTGCAGGAAGCGAATCAATTGTAGTAGATAGACAGTATATATCATTTTTACTATTAAGGATTGAGCATTTCGAATTCACTGGATTTATTACCGTAGGAAGATTCTTACTTCATATCTCTTGAATAACACCGTTTTTCATAAGCCACACCACGCATAACGCAACGTTGCACGCGAAGTTCTTATCAAACTGAACTGTACATCAGGCAACCGCACTATTACTGTACCCTCAGAAACTCTCAATGACACTGGCACCGCAATTCTAGCCACGCCCCCTTGCAGTGTCCACGTTGTCTTACATGTGGTCAAACTCTGAAATATTACTAACTAATAGCTTCATGTACAAAAAAAATTATAACTGTTGTTTGTGTTTACTTGAATTCATTGGAAGGTTGATTGTGACTCGAGCTTCAATATCTTCTACTTTCAATGTGAACACAAGTGGAAATGACGTGTCTTTACTCATATCAATGGATAGTGTTTCTCTAGGAAACTGCACTTGCTCATACAGCATCAAGTTTCGTGACAGGAAATGATTTTCTTTAAATCTTAATTGTTTCTAGAAAATATTTTAAAAGTTTATGGTTCATGTGTATGAACATAAAAATTAAAAGCTATGGACAAACCAGTTGGGGGACACTACTGCAGCCTCTAAAGCCTATAAGTGAGGGGAATAATCATAACAATTTCAGATTCTCTATCATAACAAGTCTAACTGTGTCCTCTCTTCTTAAGTAATGTTGATTAGTGGTTGTGGACGCTGTAGTTAGGGACAGACAAGGCAAGCCGAGTACTCTTATTTAGTATATGAAGATTACCGGTTGTGGCCATAGGACAACCTTATTCCTTGTATTCTGTAAGACGGATAACCAGCCACTGAAAAAGCGCTTCGTCATTGCCAGATCCATTCAACATCTACAGTTCAGTTAGATAAAATTGTGAGGAGCTTTAGTATCAAATAATTTCTACCACATAAAAGCCTACAAAGTTGTTTTAAACTCGAAAAGCTGATAATGTGTACTAACTTTTTGGTTTTCATTTTCACTTTTGTGCAATAGCAATCTCACATGATGTGCTTGTTGATATTCTTATAGACAGAAATGACGAAAAAAAGATCACAAATCAACATATCATCTGATGTAACTGAATATGTTCTCTTCAGGGTCCATAGTCGACCAACAATCGTACTCTCGTTCATCTTTCTAGGCACGAAAGCATCCCTTGTGTGACATCTGACTCAAAAAATTAATTTATCAGATGAGAAGAATTCAACTCAATGCAATTTAAAAGACTTGTTTTCTTGTTGAAGATGAGGAACTCTGAGAGCATTGCAAGAGCAATGCGTGATGCATGTTTCTTGTTTCCATTGTAACCTGGAAAGAAATTTAATTTATACTCGAGTTAAATATCCGTGTAGTTAATATTTCAGCCGTGCATTAATTTCTCTAAGATATCGATGGAAGTCTGTGAACCTCTTTCCAGTGCTCAATTTTTTTACTTTAAAGTGACTTGAAAAAGAACGTGAAAACCTATTACCTCACAAATCTGATGTGCTTCGTAGTTGATCCCAATCCTGCAGAGCAGCACAGTTGCTCTGACTCATGTCCATTACTTCTCTAATGCTGGCCAATTCTTGCTACTTTATTCTGACAATGCACATTCGTATGAAGTAGAGGAAAGGAACTACTGACTACTCCGTATTCAAGTACCCAAGAGCTACCCAAGTACCATGTCGACGGCATGGGACTTGGGTAGACGGCATGGGACTTGGGTAGACGGCATGGGACTTGGGTAGCAGCCCAAGAATGGACCATACGGATAGTTCTTGTTGCATATTCTAGTCTATTCTTTTCTACTTGGCGAATCGTTTGAACGATTTAACCAATCGTTCTGATAGTCAGTTCCTAAGTCTTCTTTTGATGTGGAACACGCAGTGCTGACCTGAGTTGTTTGCTTAATAAGCTTTGAGTGAAATAGATTCTTCGTCTGTCTACTGGGTGCAGCAAAAGGATCTGATACCCTTGTAAGTTTGATAAAAACGAAATAGAGTAAAGAACGAAAAATATATTTACGGAACAAAATCAACGAAATAAAACAGAATAGCATTATATTCGAAAATAAAAACACAGGTGTTGTTCTTAACTCTGTTTTGATTTTATCACACTTATAAATGTACGATATTATTTCGACACAACCTGTATTTGGTCCGAGTTGAATTCAAACAATCACAACTCATGTATGAAATGCCGGGGACTGATTGATGTTATCAAGTTTAGCAATGATTTTGAATAAGGACTCTGTGACTTCGTCGAAAACTTGTATGAAAATTAAATTAGTTGCATTTGAATTTCTTTATGCTGATTTCTCCATACACAAGATATAAAAAAGTATGCGAATCGTTTAATACACTGACTACAAGAATCCTCTCCCATTTTTTAAGATAAATTATTTACTTGTCCATTGTGTTAATAAACGACTATGAATATAAATAAATGAAATTTTTTTAAACATATTTGTTTGACCACGAGTTCAAATAATTTATTCTATAAAAAACAGCTTGAATAATATTGTAGACTGTGTTCGAACGTGAGGCACAAGGCCGGCATTTTTTTCTTTTTTCATAAAATGCAAGTGCATCGATAAAATAACGTTGATATTTTTTCCCATTTTGCACTATTTGAAAAAAATTCCTGACTCTTTTTTGTACAATTAAAATTCCGGATTCGAAATTTTCAGTAGGAAGTACAGGCACAAGATAATTACAACTTTTACAGTGTACCTTCGATTTTTTATATAGTTCACATATCAGTTTTATTTAAGAACAGGCAGAATTTAAGCTACGTTTAGGGATCAAAAATCAACAATTGGTTTATAAGTTCTAAAACTTATGATCAACATCACAGGATTCTGCAATTGCCTACCAGTTCTCTACATATTTTCAAAAGCAAAACTATTTATTTAAGTTGTAGTTTCAATTATAGTTTATGTTCGAGCATAATAAACTGCAGAATCATGCAAATGAAATTATATTAAAAATTATTGGTCGTCAGCTAAAATAGCTTCTTGTTAATTGAATTTTCAGCAAATAGAGCTACAAAGCTACACCGTAGAAACACCTTCTCTTCATTATACCTACTAAGCACCAGCAGCTGCATATCTTCATCAATTAATCCTGCAGAACAGTTCACAGGGACGTCTAAAGCAGTCATTCATCATTATCTTTCGATTTTAGTTGAAGCAAGTGCAGCAGCAGCAGCAGTAGCACGTGCCTGTTTAAAGTGAGTACTTCCGAACGGGAGTATCGCAGCTATCGTACGTCTGAGTTGTGCATTGACCTCAATGCACCATGTAGGCACCCGCAAACGTGCTCGATTTTCGTTCCATGGGCCAAAATTCTCTTTTGAAATAGAACTCAGAACTTTTCTTGGTCTGTGTTAAGTGGATGAACTTTTAGAAACCATAAGCATATTTGCAAATAACTATTGTTAGCTGAAGCAATTAGTATACACACCTATGTACAATAGCTGAACCTTGTGAATATAAGTTTGTAGCATTTCAAGGAGGACATTCTTCAAGTAGATGAGTTCTATATTTTTAAACGTATCTATAGACTAAAACCCTTAGCGAACTTAAATTTCAATTAATTTTTTATAACCGATTATGTGTTCTTTGAACTCTCTGACATTGTCTATGTATCATACAGGGGTTCAGGTAGGACTATTATTATTAGCACGCTTATGCTCTGTTTCAAGCCAAGAATAAATCAGCAAGTCCGACAATGAGGAGCTAAAGTACGGTCATAAATCGAGTGTGATGCAGTAGGGACGACACGAAGATAACTAAGCTCATGTAAGTCGAGGTGTTCTGTCGAGCTGAAGGCGATGCAGTGAGGGCTTGGCAGGCTGTCGGATACGTCGTCTCAGGATACATAAATTAATTTTGTTCAATTCCCCATCTCACTTTTGTGATGGAGTCTTAGTAGTTCACTTTAAGTTCAATTGCTAACATGACTACATTTCTTATGACTGCACACATAACTTTGCGCTTAAATTGTCTTGCTAACTAAAATCCGGGTACAGTGCTTGCAGAAGACGGAACAGATTGCATAGGACGTTCATAAATCTTAAAAAAACTCGAAGGCTCCTCTCCATTACGTACAGTGTTAAAAATTTTAGCTCGAATTGGATGTGCAGAAAAAATCTCATGAAAACTTGGTGCAACCGTTCACAGACGAATGGAAATTCACATGAAAGTTTTTAAAATTGCGTTGAGAAACACCGAGTTCCTGCGTTGACAACGACAAAGACTCAGCAGGGAATTCACTAAATAAATCAACGCAGAAAGTGGAAAATAGGCTGAACCCAGCTGAAATAAGTACAGAACAGCTCATAAATAAATACGCTTAAACAACATAAAAATTGCTATACTATGTGACCAGCTTTCTCAAATCCGGAGCAACGTTTGTGGAACCAAGTTTGAGTTCAAATATTACACATAAAGTTTTAATGTAATATTCTTTCCGTCATTTATAACAGGGCTTTAAATTTAAGTTAAAAGTTGTTTCCACTAAATTATCCGGTTTTGAGAGGTAATGCTGTGGATACTCACTCATCTGTTTCTTCAGCCATCGTGCCTGTCGACCGTGTCAAAAATGTGGTTGCTTGGTTTTGTCCAAACTTGCATCAAGCTCGTGGATTTCTTCAGGTCTTCAAAATTGGTAATGAATTATCTCTTCTTATTACTCGAGTCAAGTTCATCCTGAATTAAAATTCTGGAAGACAGGTTGATGCAATTCCTCGCTCGTTCAACAGCATTTTTTATATATTGTGATAAATTGAAACCTCGAAATTTATCAATTACTTAGAATGCACAGTAGCTTCGTGTTAAAGCAGGACAGAGATATTTTCTTCACGGAAATAACACTAACAATTTTTAGTGTTTTTGCTCAGTTTAAAAATTACAAACGTTAGCAGGAAGTCAGTACATTATAATTTTCAAGAAAAGAAACTAGCGTATGACTACGAAAATTTCTTATTAAGCAAACAATCAAACCTAATGCATACAATGCTGTTCCGTTAAAGGAATAACAAGTTTTCTAGTTTTTTAAAATTAATTTTCTAAAGTAAGGTAAGGTAGAATAAGTTGAATAAGAGTTACACTAATGAGTAACATCCAATGAGACTTTTTTAAATAGATGCTGGCCTCGTGAAGTCGATGAGAAGTTGACAAAGTTAACAATGAAGCAAAAAGTGGCAATGCTGATTGTCAAACTTGAGTACACTCCACATCTGAGGTCAAGTTACAATCATTGCTGCAAACAAATGATGAGGGGAAGTAATGAAGTCATTTCGACTACAATGCAACAGCTGCTGTGTGGTCTACTTATGAAATATTCTCCCTCCACTGGAGTGGTTGGCTTTCAGTGATGAAGAAAAGTTTATGCACTAACACGTTGATGTAAATTATAATTGTACTATAATTAACTCCAGTTGCTAGATGGAAATTGAGACGGAGCATCTACTAGCAAATTACAGAGCAAACGGACAGTTATTGTTTTGTAAACTCTACTGATGTGCTGTGACTTCCGAGAAAAGAAGTTACAAGAAGGCCACTCTTCTTGATTTATTCACCTAGAAACTCATAATTTATTCTATCACACCCATGGTTACATTCCATTCTAGTACAAACAGGCGATAAGTTAAGGACATGTATAAATATACACCCCTATACGTACTAGCGATGATATACAGCAATAGTAGAGTCATAAACATTCATGAAAATAAATGCACTGCATGCACAAGTGCTTGAAACAAACGTCTTTAACTTTGCATGAAAATCTATTTGAAGAAACATTTCACTCACTTCAATGTTGCACATCTACGAGGTTTGTAACGTCATCACATTTTATTTCACTGTTCCAGATTTAATCGAAATGAACACGCATTTCCTGAATCACTCATTCAAACGATAAGAAGAAAACTTTCCACTAATAAACTTGCCAACAACTTTTTAAAAACTTTTGAGCACTAAACAGGATTCACACGCACGTAAAACTTCACACGGTTATTGAAGGTTTATAGAAGTATCCATCGAACTGAGAAATTGGATATTGTGGACCAAGTGTTCCAACCAACTAACACCTGCACAGGCTCACTCACAGCTCAGAGCAGTTCACTGATGACTTAACCTGTGCACAGGTAGACTGGGTGTGCATGTGTAGTGCACATGTCCCGGACGTACATGACGCCCTGTACATGTTTGGAAATGTTATCGAGACGACGACCACATCAGCCTGTTCAGTCTTTGTTTCCCTTCTATGACTGATTTCGAGCACACTTGTTCTCACGGAAGCGCTTTACATCGCTCTAACTTTACCACAGCTTTATCGGACTTTTTCGGAAAATGTCAAGTCGGATTAGATCATTGTTTATTAAACAACAAGAAATTTAGACTGATATCAATGTTTAATGAAGAAAATATGCTCGAACATGTAGATTACTTCTCCACATCGTGTGGTTCATGTTGGATTCGAGAATAACTAATTTTTTCCACTCGTAGGGTCTTTACTAGATCTTTTCCTTTACAGCATGACCTTATTTCAACTCAAGATCAAAATTCATTTATACATATACAACAGGAGCTCAAAGTTACTCCTTAATTTACCTTAGAGAAATGAGGCCAATTTCTGCATTGGTTTTCAAATTCTTCACTGGTGCAGGTATTCATTTCATGGACCCAGCACAGTAGTGATGGTGTTATTACTGACGTAGTTCTGTGCCTGGGGAAGGACATAAGTTTAGTGTTGTCCTTTCATTGAGCTGCAATTAGAGCTGTAGTTGTTCCTGCAATCTTGTGCACAGCACGTGCACGCACGCACGTGCACGTACGCACGAGCACGTACGCACGTGTACTCACAACAAGGCTTGCAATGCAGTTTTTGGGCCATTTCCGCAACTGATGGGTAGATTTATTCTCTGAGGCTAAATTATTATTCTATGATGTAAATATATTGGTGTTCTTATGAAAAATATGCTTAAAAATAACCATGTGCGCATAGAGAACCACTAACACAGTTCGTTAACCTCTTCAGGACGGATGCAAACTGTAGTCGACATGAATGTCAACGCTAATTTTAGGGCACTAGGGGATTAAAAGCTGCCTTTTCAAAATAAACTTTGATCATTTGCAAAGAAGTAGTTGTTAACTGCAATGTGGCGCTCCGTACCTCCTAGCTCCGGAATAACTTATTCATACATTCCCATTTTACATTCTCATTCATACATTCTCAATATTAATTTCTCATTTTACATTCTCATTCCTACATTCTCATTCTCACACTTTAATTCCTACTCATGCCAGCGCATCATAATTAAGGTAAGAAAGTTTCACAAGGGTGTAAAAGGGTGAAAAGGGTGTAAAATACACCACGAGGCAGAAGTAGCCATGTATCTGGCCTAGTAGAATAGAATAGAATAGAATAGAATAGAATAGAATAGAATAGAATGAGGCTATAGGAACGAACCTTCTGGTACATTCTTGGGTCGGATAATTACTTCGATAATTATTCGGTTGTTTACCCAAGTCCCATGCCGTATTTCTAGCCGCGTCAACCATGTCGGCAGCGGGATTCGAACCCGGGTCTTCCTGCTCGCAAGCAGATTCGCTCACCAGTCGACCAAGCTGGTGATGTACTGATACATTAAATGCTATTCATTTCTTAAATGAGAAATAAGAATAGATTCTTTGTTACTACGGAAGCTTGACTTGGAATTGTAGTTTCGAGTACACGTATATTGCGGTTGCAACTGTAACTGCACGCACAAATATTGTGATCAGAACTGTAGCTGCACGCACACGTGCGTATGTTGAACTAATTCATGTCACGATGTGCGTACAGACATGCCCCCTGTGTGCACGAAAAATGCACTTGAGGCAGAGAACGTGCACCCCTCTCCCCCCACACACACACACATACACGCACTATGCGTCATACAAGTGTGCAGCAGCTGTGGTGAAAGTGAATAAAGCAAAGGAATACAAGTTCTTCACATAGTAAATAAAAGCAGTGTTATTAAACATTTTTATACTCAAAGTACTACAGAACATTCAAATCACAATAAAGAATAAAGTTTAAAACGTTCATACCATAAAAACTGGAAAAATTGTTATACTAACAAAAAATGTTATTTTCTTGTTAATCCACATATATGACAAAAAATAGGAAACTTGTGATTTTGATTGGAAGAATAGGTGTATGTCAACAATACTATACTAACAAATAACGTCTACTAATAATTATTAGTGAAATACATTGATTTTTTTAACCGGCCCAATAATGGGACGCTGGCGGGTAATGGGTTAATGCATTTCAAAGAAATTTTAGTATCAGGCATAAATTAGCAGGATTGTTTTTCAATAATATTACCAAGTTAAAATGTGATTGTGTGGCTATAACTGAACGCCTGTGTGGTCTAACTGCAGCTTGAAGAGAATACAATGATGAATCCATTCTCAGTAGTACACATCCTGCTCCTTGTGTCGCTGGACATCCTGCTCCTTGTGTCGCTGGACATCCTGCTCCTTGTGTCGCTGGACATCCTGCTCCTTGTGTCGCTGGACATCCTGCTCCTTGTGTCGCTGGACATCCTGCTCCTTGTGTCGCTGGACATCCTGCTCCTTGTGTCGCTGGACATCCTGATCCTTGTGTCGCTGGACATCCTGATCCTTGTGTAGTGTTTTTCCATGAACTCACACTATATTAATGAACAGTCATGAAATTACTCAGTACTGACAGTTATACCCTCAGTCATATTCTGAGCCTTGTCTTTTACACTCTAGTCATTTACTGTGTAATGACAGTTGTACTCTAAGTCACCAACTCGACATAACAGACGTATTGTAACGTACGCAACGTAAACCAGCGTAATTAAAGTAACGTGTGTGACGTACGTACCGGAACGGCTGAACTGTACCGTGACACATTTGCCTCTCACCAGCGTTAAAAAGAGATGACTGTGACCAGGCATACGTGCAGATTGCATAAGAAACAATTAAGCCCGTTAAAAACATTATAACGGTCTAAAATTAGGTCCGTTATATTATGTCCTTTACGTTGTGTCTCTTATATTATGTTTCTTATTTTATAACCCTATATTATGTCCCCAATATTATGTCCCTTATATTATGTACCGTATATTATATCCCTCATATTATGTTCGTTCTGTTTGAAAAAAAAATCGCAGATATAACCTTCAGGACTTGTATGCCCAGTAGTGCTTTTGGAAAATGTCACTGGATGGTCTTCAGTATCTCGTAAATGAAGAAATTTTTGCCAATTCTTGGGAGCCCGAATTAATATAGAGATTATTATCAATTATTTTTCAGTAGCCTAAGAGACTAGCATTTATTTGATAAATTGTATTGCTTCATCTTGAACAAGAAGTGAGAAGTAAATTTCACGAATATTAGAGAACATATCCATTTTTCCATTAGCCTCATTTTAATTAGCAGTATTAGTTCTTCTGTAACTGTTTTCGGAAAAAACTTATCCAGGACATGCATTGTTACACTAAATATTTTCATTTTAATGAAACAAACCACCGTGCGATATCAGTCTAAAATCCCCATTCTACATGAATCATTGGTATCGAAATCCTTTAAAGGATACCTGATCGCACAACCGAGTTCCACATGAGAACAACATGCAGATCTTGTTCACGTGGCTAGAGTTTGGTTGCCCGCTCACATCAGCTGTAGCACCGCCCCCTGGAGACGCCCCTCGTGGCTGCTCTATTGTTATACGGCAGAATTCAAAGGCCATTTAGCACTCCGGTAGCCGTCTGTCCAGAAACCGTGTATTACGAATGAAAAGTACTACACCTCCGATTGTATGTTTTTCAAGCATCAATGAAAGTAATTTAACCTTCATAATTCATTATAACATTCAACCTTTATGATTCATGATAATATTCAACTTTCTTATAGACCTTTGAGCTGCGGTGGTTAAACCAGGAATATAATAATAATACGGACCTTTGAGGAAGAATTGAAGCTGACCATGAAACATGTCTGGACAGAGTAATTCAAGGTCAACATAAATTCTATCTCTTTACATAGTAAATGTTTGCAGTTATGAATAAAGTGTAACATTCCTGTCACGACTACTACACTGGCAAGAAGTGTAGAAGTCGGGTTAAATGCTGTGCATTTAACCCGATTTTTCCATCATCAACAGTCGTTACCTAATTTACCATGCCTTTACTAAATTTTACTTCAAATGTAGTTTTCCATGAGCAAAAAAATCAAGTTCACTATGTTTGCCGTAAAATCTCAAAATTATACAGAAACGCTTTCTATTAAATTTAAAAAGTCCCCGATAATGTTTCGCCAGAGAAAAGTTTCTGCATGATGACCCAACTCCTGACACTCACTGCACGCAATACATTTTAGGAAAGTCGCTCATGGTGCTCGTTAAAGGACACTGCGGTTAGCAAATGAGGGTGCGCTTTCTACATCCCAGGTTCCCTTATCATCATTGATGCCTCTATGGTGGCAACAGCAGCGTATTCATGCAGCAGAATTCACTGAGAACTTACGTGTAGTAAGCAGGATCTACAGATGCGAGGGCTGCAAGTTTCTGAAGATCTGTAGAAATGAGGGTCTAAAGATCACGGGGTCTGTACGTTTAAGGTCAAAAACAAAAATGAAAATGTTTAAGCATCTTAAAACAAAATAATAACCTCAGAAAAATGATTGTCAATTTCTACTTAGCCGGAGCGTCTACGTCTCAAATTCTATCAGCGATATCCAAATGCCAGTAAGCGAAGCATAAATTTTCCTGCAAATTCTTGAATTGAAGATGAGGCATTTGTGTGAGTGATTAATGCATCCTTACTTCCATCCTCCTCCCCTTTCTCTTTCTCAATCCTCCATCACCTCCTTTTCCACACACTGCACCTCCCCATTCCCTATGCATACAGCTTGAGAACCTGTGCATGTTATCTCCCGAATTCCCACATTTTTAAGTCGTGTTGAGTTCAGGGACGATGGCAGTAAAGCAATTGTGATGTCAGGTCCATCATCGGCTCTAATTATTCAGCAAGCACAAAAACCATTCCGACTTGTGCTGCAGATGGGCTAATCGATTTCAACTCCGTGGTTTTGTATATAAGGAGGTGGTTGGATCCCAAAACTTAATCACAGTTGGAGTTCAGAGTCTTAGACTGATCTCCTTGAGGTACCGTGATACTAGTACTGGTCAAGTTGTTACAACGGCAGTTTCTACAGGGTGTCTCAAAAAAATGTACTCACCCTTTAACCGTTGCTAACATGCTGTCTTCTTTGTGTTGCAGGTGTGAGGTTCGAACCTTCGCGAACATGATTCTTTAATCACATTTAATCATGTTCGCAAAGGTTCGAACCTCACACCTGCAACACAAAGAGGACAGCATGTTAGCAACGGTTAAAGGGTGAGTACATTTTTTTTTAGACACCCTGTATTTACGGCAGTCACCTGTTATGTACTTCTCTAGATATTTTCTGCCTCATGATGCATTTGTTATAGAAAATGCTAATCCTCCTTTCACGTAACTCTGGGCTGTGGATTTTTGTAGTCTTCCATAACTGTTAACTTCTGTTGTGAATTCACATTTCTAAATTAGTGAATTTTTGTTCAATCAAGCGTGTCAACTGGGGTTTCGATGCAGGAAGACTCACCTGCTGGGAGTATGAAGAGATTATAATATTTAGCTCAAAGATGTGAGGTTTTCGCTAGCAAAGAATTTTATTACAAAGCATTTTTTGCGCAAAAAGAAAAGCAATTTTAGGTAACAGTGTTTTCAACTGCAGTTGAAATTTTCACAAGGTTCAGAATAGGGAATTGTGTTTACTAAAATTTTGACAACTTCTCAAATTTTTAACGCCTGTCGATGGGGCAGAGTACTTCTAGAAACCATAAATGTCGCATGTCAGTTAAATTTCGGGTGTGTTGAAATAATCTATAGCGTTTTTTTCATTTTCCAGAGAAAAATTCGAAAAAAGAAGTTTTAAGCAAATGCTAGGTCTAATAACACGTGAATAACATTCTGAAATTTTTTCACAACTATGGAAATTTGAAAAAATATATATTTGCATGGATAGTAAATGTGTATTCAGACGGCCAGTATGAGAAGGAAACGTTATAAAGCTGTCTACGTAATAAATACTATTATGTGTACAACAGCAATCACACCGTAACAATGATTATTATTGATTTCGTATTTGTTTGAAGATAGAATTTTCATTTCGGAAACACTGTGGAGTAATGTTTTTGTGTTTCCTGTATTTTAGGCTTCAAAAGATTTTTATTTTTACTGCCCTGTTTACCATATTTTGTCCCTGTATGTGTTATTTATATATACTCGAAAAATTCTGTTTTGAAATATATACTCATTTTGTGACTACTTGCCTAGAATGCGAGTGATTTTCATGCTGCAGCGACCGCAATATCATAGCAAGGAAATCGAGCTGAAGTGGATAATTTAAGTGTTTAAGTGAAGTTTTATCCAGTTATACTGACAGAAATTATCCTGATTTTTTTCAGGACTACAATAAACTTTAAGAAACTTCCATTTCCCCTGAAATGAGAGCTCATTTTTATCAAACAATCAATCCAGCAAATAAGTAAGTTCCTGTTCCAAGGAAAGACATATCTTATCGCAAAATGCTCAGTTGAAAGTCACTTCCTAAGATAGACAAAATATTGCGGCACCTGAAGAAAATACGTCAATATGGACGCTGGAAGCAAGGCTCTGGTTTGCATCCTTACTTGTGTTTCAGGTAAATTCCAGAGACAAAGAAATATATGTATATATATATATATATATATATATATATATATATATATATATAAGAGGGCTGCAACTTGCTAGCTTGTAGCCTAATTTATTTTTGCTCTAATTTCAATCCATCTCTAACAGAATACAAGTTTTCGTCTAGTACCTAGAATAGTAAAACCCATGCAATAACTCTTCAGAAAGCGACGTAGATTTATTATTGTTAATTAATAGGGTTGAAGATTAATATTACTGCTGATTACAAACATATTTTGCACAGTATATGCGCAGAAAGTCGTAATTTTTACGGTACTTTTTCGAAATCTTCGCACAGATAGAAACCCAAGAACGTGACATTTTTACAACAACCGTAGAGCATAAACAAATCAAGGAGTAATGCAGTCAATTCTACACATGTATAAATAACAGCAAATTTTCCGAAACGTTATCGTAAATTTGCTTTAAATTTTACCATTATTGGCCTCGTGGTTACTGGAAATCTGAAGTTTGTATCAGCATCTAGCATAGTCTCGCCTATGCAGTCTTTCCTATCCAGGAAAAACAAAAATTAATCTTTTTTGCATAAAAATTAAAATTGAAGTCAAACTTTCGGGTTTAGGCTTAACGTGAGCATTCCTAAGCAAGTATTATTAATCTCTCATTGCTTATACACCCACATCAAATATGCATAAAAGAGTTATGCCTTGAAAGACAGTTCAGAAAAATTATTATTAATTACATGTTTTTGTGCAGGAGCTCTGAGTAGTGCTTTAGACCGCAACTCCACTGACCGTTCATCTTACTGGCAACTGTTGATGGACAGTCCTAAGACCTTCAGGTATGTGTCGGTGTGCCACATCGTTGTGTCGGTGTGACCCATTGGTGTGTTGGTGTGACCCATCGTTGTTTCGATGTGACCTAACGTTGTTTCGGTGTGACCCATCGTTGTTTCGGTGTGACCTAACGTTGTTTCGGTGTGACCTAACGTTGTTTCGGTGTGATCCATCGTTGTGTTGGTGTGGCCCATCGATGTGTCGGTGTGCCACATCGTTGTGTCGGTGTGACCCATTGGTGTGTCGGGGTGACATAACAATATCAAACTATAGTTATGCTCCTGATCAGTACATCCAACCAGTTTATTTTTCATATGCAAAGTTCACACGACTTCTACTTCCAAATATTGTAGATGATACATTACTCGCATATCATAGCAGGTCATAAGTCGGACAGTACTTGTGTTTGAATTATATTGTTTAGGTCCAAGCTAACGTATTGATTAAGGTGATCAGTTGTCAACCAAGAGAATGTCGAGTATTCCTGCAACAACCTCAGGTTTCCTCAGTCCGTGGAGCTGACGGTGGCAGCAGAGGAATGGGTTCCCCACATCACCGTCCAGGGGGGCCCAGAGTCTGAGGTCATCCTCCAGGGGCCCATGGCCAACCTCCTCAAGGCCCTGGCCCAGTCAATCAACTTCAGGTGAGGCGTAAACCATCCATCAACTCCTGTTGGAGTGCTAACCATCCATCAACTCCAGGTGAGGCACTAACATCCATCAACTACAAATGAAGCCCTAACTATCCATCAACTCCAGGGGAGGCGCTAACATCCATCAACTCCAAGTCAAGCCGTATTTGATATATGAAATGATGACTCAAAGAAACTCTGCCTTAACCCATAAGAGTCCAGTGCTTATCTAAATCAGCAATACAAATATTTTCTTAGAGTGACAGAAAACATATTCATATTGATTACAGCGACCTGTAAAGCTTCCAATTTCTTAAAATATACATTGTCAACATATTGCAATACCAACCTATGAAATAAACAGTTCGTAGCCCTGGTTCAAAGAATATTGCTCGAGTGTCTTGGGGTTTGAACTTCTGGCTTTAATGGGTTAACTTGGAAATAAAATGTGTGTTTTGGGGGGGATGGGACAGGTATAAGGTGACACGGCCCCCCGACGGAGCGTGGGGGATCCCCCGAAAGGACGGCAGCGAGGACTGGACGGGCATGATAGGCATGGTCAAGAGGCATGTGAGTAGCTGCAGGTTTTTCTCTCCAGTCCTTTTCCACAAATCATATTTAAGAGCATTTTGTTGATAGCCTTTTTTCCAGGAAGTGTACCTTTTTTGTATTTTCAATTGCATTGCAAGCCCCGAACCTCTATTTTCTAATTAACATTGCATTCCAGGAAGCAGACCTCGCCTTGGGTCCCTTTGGCCTTACAGCCTCTCGTAGCAAAGTCGTCTCTTTCAGCAACCCCATCCTCATCGACTACTACAGAATCCTCGTCCGGAGACAGAAGCCCCAACCCGACGCTTGGGGCTGGCGACGGCCCTTCACGTACGGCAAATTATACAGAATGTCCCATCAAAAAACGAACCCACTGTTCTACTTCTGCCCTGAGCTTGTATCTTATATACTCCTAATGTTCCCTACTGCCTTGAGCTTGTATCTTATATACTCCTAATATTCCCTACTGCCCTGAGCTTGTGTCTTAAATATTCGTAACACACCTCTCTGCCATGAGCTTGTACTCAAAGCTTAAAAAGTTCCTCGGCAAACTTATTAGCGCCACATTAGAATCTTCACAGTTTCCATTTCTAAATAAACATTAATTCTGTAAAATCCTCCTGTGAATAATACATGAATTTTTAATTCAAATATTCAATTCATTACACAGTTTGTGGTCTCATTGCTAACAGAGCTGTTGTGTGGCTGTGCTTTGCCCTGTGCATGGGGGGCTTGACTCTACTGCTGTGGTTGAACACTCGCCTCTTCGGCATCCAGGTCACCACAGATGCTCGAGAACCTCGACGAGATGTCGGGGTTTTCGAGCATTTCTGGGTCATATTCGCAGTAGCAATTTCACAGCGTGAGTTGAACTTCGTAAAATTCTGATAATGTATTCTGTATATTCAATTCTATATTACTTAATTTGTAACTCATGTTTTGGGCCCTGTGTTGAAAACAATAAAAATTATCACTATGATTATTTTTCTGAAAACATGTAACAATTGTAATACTTGGTTTGCCTCTAACAATGTATTTTTTCATTCATGCAATGTATTTATGCAGTCAGACACTGTTTGTGAGTATCTAACAACATACATACTAGTGCATTTATAATCTATACTGTACAGATAATCTATTCTGACAAAGAGAATTTGTAATGCTAAAATAAGCTAGTTTTCACAAGTGGTCTTATCTTATTTATTATGGCCATTGTCACCTGATAATTATCAATACATTTATTCTTCCCATTCACTTACTTGTTTAAGTTCAGTAAAACTGACGTTCCGATGAGAGAAACGGTTCATAACAAATATGTTCCAAAGTATTAATTGACAATTAATTAAACATAGAAATCCTATAAAAATGATTGCATTGCAAAGCTGATTCAGTGAAGCCTGCCCAGACTTAGATTACTACGATTACTCTGAGATTACAAAAGATTAATTTCGATCTGTGGTGAAACGATCAGCGTGGACCTGTCCCTCGACGCTGAACATGCCATATGTAAATTGATGTAATAATTCAACAGTCATAAACGGAACAATTTAATGGAAGATACCGGTATATCGAAGAATTTGTCGTCCGTTCTCTTAAGCAATTAGGAAAGCCTTTCGTTATTTGAAATCGAGTTCTATTGAAGATGTATTGCAAGTATTAGATTTTGGTACTAATTTACGGCCTTGTTGTATCTCAACAACATGGTTCATAAGTACCGCAATTATGTTTCACACGTATCGCAATTTCAATTAAGTCAAATATTTTCAACCGGTTCAGTTACGACCTTCTATTCGACAAATCTTATTTTCTCTACGTGAACACAATTTCCTATTTACCATAAATTTGCGTGATTATTAGGTAACTTCGGAATAAGTCATCACACATCGCTTCTAGATGAAACTTGGATAGTAGCCCAAGAATGGACAAATCGGGTCGTCTTTAATTGTTCTCATATTCTACAGGATGTCCATAAAGTCTCTCATATAAGTCTCTCATAAAGTCTCAACAACACCATTTTTACAAACAGGATCTCTAAATCACACAAATACAAAATGTGATTATAAACTTTAATGAACACTGAATACTATAGACCAAATCTGAATAAAATATCTCATCAATTGCATTTGTAATAAATTTTTGAAATGGTAAAAAGAGTTTATGGACGCACCTGTATTTTACTATTTGGACACAAACCTTTATCCGCAGCTTGCAAGTGGACACCCCACACGTGGGCAGGACGTACGCTGATGGCCGTGTGGTTCCTCATGGCCTTGATCAGCATGCGGTCCTACAGCTCATCTCTGACATCACTCCTCGCTGTTCGCACGGTGGCCACGCCCTATAACTTCCTGATAGACCTCGTGGAGGACCAGGATGTGAGGCTGGTCTTCGAAGCCTCTACTGCCTTCGTGGAGCAACTGTTGGTGAGAAGTGATACACATAAGTTCTTCGAACCTCTATAGAATCCTCTGTGAGTTATCTGAAACTCCATAGAGTCTTCCATAAACAACAACAAACAAACAAAAACGTATATTTCCAATAAAGTTGGTACATAAGAAATGTAACATCATTGGTTTTTAAAAATGCCTTATCATAAAATCCTTAAGTGGTAGGTATTCTATGCGTAGTATCATAGATGATAGAACAGCAGTACCTACGGGTATACATAAACATTCACACCACGCAATGAACGTTAAATATACATGGGGAAACAAATGAAACTTCGCTTTTTCAGTGATGACTTAAGTGGTAATCATTGGTGATACATATAAATTCTGACGTGGTAGATATTATCCGCATTTTAGGTGATAAGCGAAATATTTTCTTTAGGTACAGATTAGATTTGACATCATTACATTTAACTGAATTGGATGTTTAACATCCGAGAAATACCGAAAAAGGAAAATTATGAGAGCGAAAACTTAAAACATAAAGTTGTGATTGTTATTAAATTGAAATTGTAATTTCTAATTACTGGTTGACCGTATGGTATGGCTTGCTGACGATCGAGTCCATAAGTTCTCTGAAACGCTGTAAAGTCTTCCATGAGTTCTCTGAAACTCTGTAGAGTCTTCCATAAGTTTTCTAAAACTCTATACAGTCTTCCATGAGTAATCTGAAACTCTATAGTCTTCTTTCTTATGTATTGGTTATCGTATACTGCTTTTAACATACCATAAAGTTTTTAGAGGAAACTTCGCACATTTGTGATTTTATACACAAGTTTATATTTTTTAGTGTCAGAACCAAAGGCTCATAATTTTCAGGATTCAAATACGTGTAATTAGTTTCTAACCAAAGTGATAAAAAAAATACAGTATCTCGTTGGGAAAAGATACTTTAACCTATAAGTGTTCAACACCCCTAGTCTACAGAGCAGTTCCAACTGTCAGCTGAAACTACACGAAATTTTCTTTCCAAATTTAGAGCAACAACTCATTGGGCTGTATATAAATAATCTGCTTTTAAGCACCGATTCAACATCCAATTATGTACAGAGAATATTGATACAAATTTACGAACATTTACAGCAAATATCTCCTAAAGTCACATCAAAACTTTTTAACTCATGTTATAGACAGCAGCTCATTTAAAGAACTACACAACATTGGCGTCTTTCATAAAGTTATGAAAACGACATTCATGGAATAGAATTTATAACCTTCATCATGCTAGTGAATTATGCAGTTGCAAATCCCCTCGAAGACTACTAAACAACGAAACATGCATCACTCATTGTTTTTTCTAATCCTATTCGCATCTTTTCAGACAGTCAAGACTGGCATATACGCCTCCCTAGCTGCAGAAAAGGCCCGATCCAGATTCGTTACACCCACAGAGCTGTACAAAGCTGCCTACACTGATGTCAAAAACTCCAAGACAGCTCTGCTGGTGGAAGATACTACATGCAACAAAGTTATTTCCGATGACTACACCAAACTTGGTAAACTTCTGTAGAGAATTTTTGATGATGTACAGCTGGAATTAAGAAAAACACCTAAATATATTCAAATAACAACTCTAAAAGCATAGTCTTTGCAGAAGAAAATTAAACGGTAGAAAAGATTTCAATATTATTATTTAATATTCTAAGAATGGCATTGCACGTATATTAACGAATACTCTAATGATGATTGTAATTCGTACAAACACAGTTATATTATCTCATACTCTGGTATGTGTGTATCAGCATGTGTGATAATAAGCAGAAAATATGTAATATATTCATATCATGCATAGATAATTACGTATACACTTCTTCATACGTCATTTATATCGTTATTCTTATCGTCGTTAATACATTTTTTTAGATAAAATATTACATTTATCATTATATGTTTTGACATATATATGTCCAACAGGACGTTGCGACTTCTATGTCGGTAAAGAACGCTATTTTCCACTCGTCTTCAGCATGATTGGCCGCAAAGATCATCCAATCATGCAAGCAATCAACTCCAGGTGAAGAACAAGAAGATCAACACTCTGTCTAAATGTTGAGTGACTTATTCCACCATGTGTCCCCATGTGTCATGCGTATCACCAGGTATCACCATTTGTCACCATGTGTTATGCGTATCACCAGGTATCCCCATTTGTCACCATATGTTATGTGTATCACCATGTGTCACCATGTGTTATGTGTATCACCATTTGTCACCATGTGTCACCATATGTTATGTGTATCACCAGGTATCACCATGTGTCACCATGTATTATGTGTATCACCATTTGTCACCATATGTTATGTGTATCACAAGGTATCCCCATGAGTCACATGTGCCACCCTGCGTGACTTGTGTTATCACACACAATACTCTCAGAATAAAATAGATGCAAATAAAGCAGTGCCTTGAGTCACCCGCTAGAGTTTCATATCATAAATGTTTCAACATGTTGATCGATTCCAAGTCCCTGGTTGTGTGAATAAAAAAGATATCAATAAAGCAGAATTCTACACCACTCGATCTTATCTAGATTAACAAACTTGGCAACTTCACAGCAGCAGGGTATGCTACCAGGTTTATCTCAAACTTAATTGTATTAGGTTGGGGGTTACTAAAGTTGCCTTGCATTGAGTTTTTATAGAACAGGGACATCGAAACAATAGACATACAGACTCGCTTGACCACTAAACCAGCAATGGACATCAGTATTAGTATTTTGATAAATACTATTAATATACGTATTAATATTATTAATATTTTTATTACTACGATTATCATCACTACCATTTGTGTATCATAACTCTTTTAATATTATTTCTCGAAAAGGATCATTTTATTAATTATAGTAAGAAGATCCGAAATTGCTTCATTATGATCATCATTGTGCGGACAGACTGGACCACATGTTGAGTCATGACCTATACTTCAAGTGGCTCAGCTATGAACTCCCCA
The DNA here is from genome assembly GCA_006783055.1 of Trinorchestia longiramus. Classification (NCBI taxonomy): domain Eukaryota; kingdom Metazoa; phylum Arthropoda; class Malacostraca; order Amphipoda; family Talitridae; genus Trinorchestia; species Trinorchestia longiramus. The sequence continues at coordinate 35,674 of VCRD01002797.1, forward strand.
ACGCCTCTGCCTGCAGCAACGCCGCCAGCAGCGTTACCGTCAGGGAGCCCTACAGCCTGAGGGGGCTCTGGGTCAGTACCTGATGGGGTGGTGGTGGTGGTGGTGGTGGTGGTGGTGGTCGTTACTAGTAGGAAAGATTTGAGGGAGAGTTTGGCACAGGGTGTGTCCAAGTATAGGGGTGAAACGGAAAGGGATACTAGGAGGGGAATAGATATGAGCGCTCTGCGCACATGTGTTGAGTGGTGGAGGTCTGTCCATGGGGCTTGTTCGGGGTGGCAGGTTATATTGGTCATGGGGCTGCTTCCCTGTTTAAAGTTTTAAGCGTTGCGCTCACGGGAAGAGGATTTAATATAGAATTTTTTCCTATGTATAGTACCCAACATAACAGGACCAACCCCTTTAATGACGTTATACAACTCTAACTTATACCTGCACTAACTTTCACAATAATTGTTTAACTAAGTCAACGTGTGAATTTTATCTAAAATACGTAGGATATAGGAATAAGTGTATAATGGTGATGTCACTCACCCTGCAGCAGTGCAATCGAGCAGACTCAGGAACTCGTTCCTAAAACACGAAAGTTAATTACAAAACACAAATTAAAACAGTAAGTAATATCAAGAGTTCTTAAATTAAACGCCTCACAAGGCAAGAATGTTTTTTTATATGAGCCTTGGTCTAGAATAGTAAATTAGCTGATAAAAAAGTATAAAAATTAACCCTTGTTCAGCACTGATGTTAAGAATCTGTTGTGGTCGACAGATACATTTGCGTTTCCTCTTTCTGTTCTCTTTCTCAGAGGAGTAACGGATTTACCGTTGTAGTTCCTGCTCTAAGATGCTGTTTTGTTCGATTTTATTTTTTCTCGATATATTCTTCGTATCTGTTCGCGTCAAAATCAAAGAAAGGATACTAGATTATTTTAGAGAACGAAATGAACAGTGACCTAAAAAGTTATACTGTAAAAAATAAACGTTAAGTATAAGTACTTGATAGTGAAGAGGGATAGTGTAGCAAGCCCGTTTTCCAGACAAAATTGAAGACAATTTCGTAGCTATTTAATACTAGCTGTAAATATTTATACCTACTATTTTCATGGCTGCATATTTTCAGATGAGTGTAAAATATGTGTATTTCCTCACGCACAGGGAGTGTTCATACTACTGGTGGTGGGTCTCATACTATCGCTCTTGTGCCTGTGTGCCGAAGCGTGTATACACGCACGACACACCCGACACGCGCCGCAACACACCCGACACACGCCGCAACACGCCCGACACACGCAACGCGCACGACACACGCGCGTTACATGAACGCACACTTCCTCCATGACAAATTTTCTGGATGGTCGGACTCCAGTCTCCCTGATACCTTATCTCCCGTACATTGTTGGTGTGTTAGTGGCATCAGTCTAAATTACACCTCTGTCGTCATAATACTGGTAGCGTGGTACATCTTAGTCTCGTCCGCATAGAGAATTATTAGTAGAACACTTACCCGACACAATGAGCTGATAATGAGGCTAAGCAGAAGATAAATCGGGTATAGGTTGATCAAGAAGAATGGAGCCAGATTATTAAAACGGTTGGTGCAACAAATCATCCGTCAACTATCGCAAAACATGAAGTTCAGAGGCTGTAGAGCATTGGCCCCCAACTTGTCAAATTATTTTACATGGCGGTCCCCTACAACATACTTTTTTTCAAATGCAGGTAACCTGGAGAATAAATATACGTATGTTATGGTAAACATACTTTATGTGTGTTATGATGAATATACTTAATGTCTATGTCATGGTAAATCCACTCTCAAGGTCCCCAGTTTAGGAACCACTGCTGTAGAGCATTAAGAAAAGGAAGGTCGTATATTTGTTAGGAGTAGCAAATCCGTCCAGGCGTACACCAACCCAACCCTCTTCCTGGAAGTTCATTTGCGAATATGTTCATTAAAGAAATAAATTATTATAATGCATCAAGCCTTTTAATACACCTATTTTACCATTCATGAGCCTCAAATAAAATCAATTATGATGGACAGCGTTAAATAAAACCTGCGTCAATTTTCCCACCCTCATACTTAGTTATATTTGTTACTTAATTATATTATACTTAAAAAATTTTCCTACCTTTATATTCAGTTAGAAGTTTGCTTGCTTGTGCAGGAAACTATTGCTGCATGCAGAAGTTCCATTCACACAAATCATTGACTATTCTAGAAACTTTTTCGTCGCGGGATGTGGTCCTTTTCATGCAGAGGATGAACTACTTCTTCAGCTTTATTCCTGAGCACTGGAATTGCGTGGCGAGTGGAAGAAAATCCATGGAGTGGGTGAAAAAGTTGAATAAAATAATAAACTATTTATTCAATAAACAAACTCGTCCCACAGAACCCAATGCCTCTAATTACGGACCAAGTCTACACACAGAGCAGAGCGAGAAGGAAATTGTAGAACAAGTCTCAAGCTAATCAGGTAACAAAGAGAGAGTAAAAACAAACTACGTCATGGGCTGAGCTAAAGCCCCTTAAAAAATTTAAGACGACGATTTTTCAATATTTATAGAAAAGCAAAAACTTTGCAAAACTGAAAAAGCAATTAACGATCGTAAAGCAGAAACAATCCCCAATAGAATACCCATCACGCCATGATGCCCTAAGGAACAAGCACATTAAAGCCTCATCAGGTGGCACCAAAATAAAATACACTAGTCAAAACTCACACGCAAGTATTCACATTTGTGTGAAATGAGATAAACAAATTATTTAAATCTAATAATGAAAGCACACAAGTAACTAGGTATGGAATCTTTTCAAGAGCGTAACAAAGAATTTCACAAAAAATATTACCGTAGGATTACATCTCGCAACAAAATCCATTTCTGCCCACGCACACCATGCGTGTCTTCTTTTATTGGCACGCACACCATGCGTGTCTTCTTTTATTGGCACGCACACCATGCGTGTCTTCTTTTATTGGCACGCACACCATGCGTGTCTTCTTTTATTGGCACGCACACCATGCGTGTCTTCTTTCGTCGAGACTTACACCATGCGTCTTCTTTTATTGGCACGCACACCATGCGTGCCAACGAAAGGAAGAGGGACGGAAGTCAAGTATTCAAGTATCCCCTTCCCTCTAATGCAGGGGTTCCCTAACTGGGGTGTATGAACTCCCAAGGGGCGGGTGAGTATATCCCATACCGGTTGTGAAGTTTCTAGGATTAGAAATAAGAGTTGTTGTGAGAGGAATACCGGTAAGCCTAGTTCGCGAAGTATAATTCGCACCAGTAAGCCTAGTTCGCGAAGTATAATTCGCACCAGTAAGCCTAGTTCGCGAAGTATAATTCGCACCAGTAAGCCTAGTTCGCGAAGTATAATTCGCACCAGTAAGCCTAGTTCGCGAAGTATAATTCGCACCAGTAAGCCTAGTTCGCGAAGTATAATTTGCACCAGTAAGCTTAGACCGCGAAGTATAATTCGGGCTGAGACAGTGTCCCGAAAACTTGGGGGTTTGTAGACTTCTGACATCCACACGGAGTTCGTAAGATAACGTTAGGGAACCCATGCAGTTTTTACAGTTTTTTCTTTTGCTTGCAATCATAAGAGCAGGAGGAGGTACCTGCGCAGACATGCAAGTTCCATCGCATCTATACGAAAGTGAATTCAAGTAGAATGAGTGATTGAAAGAATCTAAAAAATCATTATTTGCAATGTATTTCCTGCGCGTTAAAATGAAAGGAATCCGGGAGAGCGCTTCAATGAGTCTTTTTAAACAAGTCCTTTACTTCAAGGACAGATCTTTATCTCAACGGTTATTGACTTGGCTCATTTTATTCCTTATATTATTTGTGGACACAACGAGGAGTTGAGAATACTCACCTCTTTTCCTACGTTGCATTGAAGTGACGATAAAAATATAAATAATTATAAAAAACAATTGATACCGCACATACGGGAAGTTCCTGTAGCAGTTATTATCGCACTCACAAGGTCCGCAACAGGTCCAATTATTGTACTCACAAGGTCCGCCAATTATGGCCCAATTATCGCACTCACAAGGTCCGCAAATTATGGTCCAATTATCGCACTCACAAGGTCCGCAAATTATGGTCCAATTATCGCACTCACAAGATCTACGAACTATCCAATTATCGCACTCACAAGGTCCGCAAATTATGGTCCAATTATCGCACTCACAAGGTCCGCAAATTATGGTCTAATTATCGCACTCACAAGGTCCGCAATCTGTCCAATTATCGCCCTCACAAGATCTACGAACTATCCAATTATCGTACTCACAAGGTCTATAAGCTGTCCAATTATCGCCCTCACAAGATCCGTAAACTGTTCAATTATCGCACTCACCAGGTCCATAACCTGTCCAATTATCGCATTCACAAGGCCTGCAACCTGCGGTCCAATTATCGCACACACAAGATCTACGAACTGTTCAATTATCGCACTCACAAGGTCCACAACCTGCGGTCCAATTTTCCACCAGAAAATTCGGCTGTAGTTTTGTGTCTGTCCAGACGCTGCTGTTCTTCCAGTATACTACCTGTCGTACGTTAAAACCGTTTGAAATCGACTGCTTCATCAAGCACATAATATAATAAACTGTAATCAGTTTTATTCAAAAAGCAGATTAAAAAAAGCAGCGTCAACAAAGGAACTTATCTCCCACTTAGTATTAACTATCGACTAAGACAGTTGAAATAAAAACAAAAAATAAAGCTTATAATTAGAGAAATTACATCATCACATTATACAGATATAAATATACTCAAATAGTTATTTGTTCTCGGTACATTGTACAATAAAAGATAACACTAACGAATATACACTTAACTATAACACAAATGAAGAGACACTTCTCTCAGGCGATTTGACATGCGCGATATTTCCTTTCCCACTAGAACTCTGAAGTCGGTGATATCTATTATCCCCTATCTCGATCAATTACAATGTCATTTCCACATTAGCAATTGATCTCTTTACCAATCCTGACGAAAAAGGATAGTCCGAGATCTCAACTTGAAAGAACATTATTTTCATATTGTTATATACTTTTTTTTTACCAAAAACGTGTTTAAATTCGAACCACTCAGAAAACAAAGGGCTACCCAGTCAAGACGCCCAGCGCCTCTCCAGATCTGTGATCTAAAGGCCATTCAACCAAGACGTCTATAATCACAAATAAGACGGCCTTTTAAAGAAAAGAAGTCATGTATGTTTCTAGTAAATAAGTCTAGTACCTACTAAGCACAGAGGTATAATACCTACTAAGCAGAGGTCTAATACCCACTAAGATAAAGGTCTAATACCTACCTTGCAAAATCTAAAACGCAACCTGATACCCAAGTCGAAGTGGATGGACCAGCTCGCTCGCAAAATCAAATATAACTGAACACGTTTTTAAAATTTAAAGTAATAATATGTGTCGAGATTTTAATTTGGATGGTTTAACTTTTTGACGATGCTGCGCAAAACCGGTGTAATTACAGGGAAGGTTAACAACCTGACAACTGGTTGCATGTTCAGCGGCAGGAATGTTACAAGTATAGCCAATGCGTGGTATAAGTTTCGGATCGTCTTTTTTTAAAGAGATTACAATTCTTAGTTTCCAGCACTGCAGAACGTGAAAAGTGGTAGGGAACAAGATCTGAACCAACCTCATGTTGGCCATCAGTCTGGGTGACACGAGACTCATGAAAGAACAAAAAACATAGAACGAAAAGCGCCCAACTCATTACATAATGTCAGACTTCAAATCCAAGAGCCTCATTGTAGCTTGAATTTGACTATGTACTCGCAAAATCTGCAGTACACCGGTGGAAGTTATAGCTACTACGTATTAACGTAACTTTAATACCATTAGAAAAATTTACACACTTTTCACAATAAAGGTTCAACATGAATTCCTCACCAAAAATCCAGTTCCCCGCAACTCACACTGCACTGCGTAAGAGAAGCAATTGTGTTGCGTTCACATCCCGTTTATCCATTGGTAGCTTCCTTTACTTCACAGACATCAACTTCAGAGTGAAATTTATCTTAATATTGGACCGATATAAATGTCCGCCTCAATTGTCCCAATTCCACAAAGCTTGAGTGTTTGGAAAAAGATGGATCTCTGACTACCTGCAAAATGTGCATAGTATAACCACATCCCTACAGTGAATAAACGAAACAACGCTGTCTGGGAGGGATGGTTGAAGAGGACGGAATACACAGAGCGGTACGAGTTTCTACCACCTCTGGCTCCTTTCAAAATGAAGGGGAGGGGAGGAAATGAGGAAAGAAAAGGGAGGGAAGGAAATGAGGGTAGGAGNNNNAATCACAAGCTGCGGGGCATTTCATCACAGCAGTCAATAGAAACGATCTCAGCAGCGATGCACTGTGTCAAGAGTCAGTCCTCGTTTGATTTTAGGGTCATGCATCATTTAGGAATGAGAGTAGGAATCAGGGTTCTCAGTCTGGTGTTCTTACCACAGGCAGCCAAATGTCACGCAAGAGCGGTGAGATCAAATACAAGTCTTTGAAAAACTTTTCTTCTTAGTAAAAGTTAAGAGAGCAAGTCACGCTCTTTTTAAAGGCAAGATGAAGTCAGGAGTACATAGTGTTGCAGCAGCAGCAGGAAGGAATAAAGATGACTTGGCTATTTTTGATACAGGGAGTGACTGTAAGGCTTGAAGGGTTACAAATATGATTGATGTATGCAGAAAGTGGACGAACTTGACAAAATGTGAACCTATATTTTCTATGATTTCATTTAATACCTATTAGTTTTTACACGTTGACGTATTCATGTTTACATATATTAAAATTATAACACGTATTTTCTACACGATTCGTAGAAACATAAGTCCAGTGAGATGGTAAGAATGTCATACACCTCCCATCAGTGGTGAATGGCAACGGGCAGCTGATTATGGACATAGCTTTTATGAAAAGTTTGGATGCAAATTACAGTCGAGTACATGACGCGAAAGGGGTAAGCCAAGAAGCGACTTGCACATTCATGTGTTAACTTTACATTTGCTCCTAACGTAAAATGACAAAGTAAGTAATTATTTCCTAACCAAATTTAAATAGATAGCAATACTGGCACATGACTGACCGAGTCATTCAGATGTGGACTGCTATTAAAACAAATACCGATGTTCAGGTCCACACTTGATCATGAAAAACATTTTACAGTATTGAAACGTCGCAAACTTTCAAGACGTTCTCGGTTAATAATATAATAATAATAATAATAATAATAATAATAATAATAATTGACGAATTATTCGTGGAAGGTGAAGAGTTGTACGACATTTGCGACAACCTGTGGAGAATTGTATGATCAAAATCCTCGTATTGCTTTCAGTCAGGTATTCTCATACGGGTCACATTGTTTACACATGTTGGTTCTGATCACAGCGAACACAAGGCAAAGTTTCATATTGAACGCTGATTTTTGTTCAGATTTTCAAAAATAAAAGAAAACCACTAATTCAAATTCTACAGGGATTTCAGAGGCTGACGTTTGATACTCAATTTAGTGCAACTTGTTAACTTAATATTGAATAATTCAATTTTTTTAGGTATAAATATAAATTCAGACCTAAGATACGAAGTTTACATCAACATTACAAACCCATGTTATGTACAGTGTCTTGAAGACAGAAGCTTTAAAAATGGGATAATTATGAAACTGGTTTGCAATTAAATTACTTAAGCACTAAGTTTGTGGGTTCAAAATCTACATTCGAATTTTATATGCATACAACCCTACTTCGTCTTTCATTTTATTCCTTTAAACAACATTTTTTTATTTTCGATGCCTGTACCGGGGACAAGCTTCGTAGGATATTACTTACCTAAAATGATTAATTACACTTTAAATACAATACAATACATTCACCTTTCCCGATGCCAAGGCTCCTGATTCACAACGAATCAATACGCAGATTGCAATCAAAAGAGATACCCTGCTATCAAGATAATTGAACACGGTCCTCTAAACAGCTACGTGAACTTCAGTCACTGCCACGTGATCAAGATACTGATGTAGAACAGTTCCGTGTTAACTGTTAAACATCGTGGTTTGTTCAAATTTGTTCCCTAACAGTTGACTTTTCCCTTCTAGTTTAGAACATTAAGCTCATAGGCGTCAGAGGAGCGCTGTCAGCGGCGCGCTAGGCCTGTACACGTAACACTCACTGCAGATTGGGAAGCACACTCAAAACAATCTACATCAATCTGCACACCCAAGATATTCCCCACACCAGACGCATGTAAAATCTTCCGAGTGAAAACCATAATCAGCATCTCAAGAAATGTTGAGGTACGACAAAAACTTTTCCAAAAACACACTGCTCAGAAGATGTGTTTCTTGCCGCGTATCTTGTTGATGAGGTTACAGATCTTGAGGGCGGGGCCGAGCTTGAGGCCCATGTACTTCATCATCATGTCGCTGTTGAGCAGCAGAAGCGCCTTGCCGTCTATTTCCTGCAGTAGTAAGACTTGTAAATAATACAGGCCACATGATAGGGCTATAGTAGTGTTGCTCTTAAGCATACAATATGTTCAGTTTGCTCGTTGCAGCAACTATAAAGGACCCCAATGCTACTAAGAGGGACCTATACTTGATCATTCTGCTATAAGGGACCGTGAAATTACGAGTTATAATGAAAAAATTGTTAAAAATATACGCCAAAATGAAATATATGAAAAGATAGAAACACAAGGGACCAAATATTATAGCAACGTCTACAAAAAATAAGGTAGGACCAGAATAAATTCATGATGGAACAGAAAAGAAAAGACCAGGAAGGTATAGGATTTCAGGACAAGTTCAGTCAGGCAGTTCACACATCTGCTAAAGTACTCAGTAAATACCAACTACTATTTTTTATACAAGCCTTGACTAGTAACCACACGCTCAAAGCCGAAAAAACCTTCCTGGTTCACCTCTACAACGTCTTTGTAGTGGAGTTCTCTCTTCTCACAAGCTATGCACTGGACCAGGCTTCAACGTGGCAGCATCAATAATTAATAGCTCACACGCAGCCTTCACTCGTTCAGTTTACAGCAAGAAATCTTACACTCTCACTGACTGTCCTCTACAGTCCTTGTAAATACTCCTTTTTATCTATCTATGCTTCATGAACATCTTGATCTAGTTCTAACATATACTCCTTCCTATTTCCAGCTCAATCACCATTTTTAGAAAACGCCGTTTTATTCAATCTTTGAACACGTCTAATACGCACCACTCTATACTGTACCCCTATCAACAACTCACTCGCTAGATCAGTTTTTATCTCCCACCCTCTCAATTGTATTTTTGATGTTAAGGGTCGAATATTTAGTGAACAAGCTGGCCTTTACAGAACTAAATTTTCGACAATAACTGCAGAGCTTTAACAATTCAAAGTTCGGTCTACTTTTTTTGAACACCCGGTATAGAAACGTGGCACTCCCACTCATGTCTACGTGGTAAAGATCCCACTGATCCCGGCAGTTGGCCAGGGAAGGGAAATGGCCTCCCTAAGACGCACATGTCTTCTGAAAAGGTCAGCATGGCACGCTAGCTGTGGGCTGACGGCGGCGATGTAGGCGATGACATCCTCCACTGTCCAGTCTACAGGATCCCCACACGGCCTCACGTCGCTGCCCTCCGTGTCTGAGGTGCTCTCTGCAATACGTCATACTTGTCTGATACTTAAACTACAAGAATTACTTGCACTGTGCGTCTTATATATTTTAGGGATAAGTGGATACACTAAAAAGGAGAAGAAATACTGTAGCATAAAGTAGGTAGAGCAGCCGCAACTCAGGGCTGGGCTTCAAAGGGTTTTAAGTGAAGTTGATACGAATAAAAATCTACTAAAGCTGGGTTCATGTTGAAAAACAAATAACCATTTGAAGATATTCTAAATACATTCACTACAAAATGTATACTATGCAAGGCACGACCATCCAGACTCCTCAACCCAGTTGCCACTTCATATTCAATTTCAAACCCCGACAAGTTTCAGTCTCACGGGCCTTCATTCAAGTGTCTTTTATATTCAAACAAAACCCATCAGTTCAGCCGCATCACAGTATTGATTGAATAGTATTCCACCCACACTCTTCTCGAGATGTGACTCGTAGAGAGGTCTAACCCTATGAGACAGTGTCAAGGGACTCGCCGATGCACACGTACTATACATTTTATTGTGGGCACCCTGCATTCTTTTTACAGCGCGGGAGTGTATTCTCGGTATCCCTGAAAATGTACAGCAGCAATTCAGCGCCTCATTGTCATGCATCACATCAATAACAGTAAATTTGAACTTCAACTACAATAAAATACCCTGCTTGAGCGATCTCAAGGCTTCTGTGATGATTTTTCTTTGGAGAGAGTCACGGAGTAACTTTGTGGACTAAAAGTAACAAATATTGCATCAGCGCCCATTGTAGAGTTCATCCTAATTAAATAACGTCTTATCCAAACAACACACTAACTGGGCAGTACAGACGCAACACATAACTAGATATTTTGCCTAGAGTACAGGAACTACCGCAGTTTGGGGAGTTAAAAAAAACCGCTAAATTCACCTGTCCTCATCTTCTTTTGCTGTTGTCTGTTGGTTAAGTCTTGTTGGTCTCTGGAATTGGCTCGCTTGCTGACTGCAGAACTCTGCAACTGCTGTGAGGGCTGCTGAGTCAGCTGCTGCAGCTGATCTGCAGCGTGCTGCACCTGCTGACTGCGGCACTCAGGTTCTGAGCAGAAATGAAACATTCAGTCGGATGATAGCAAGCAACATTATTTCGCAACAGTTGGGAGATTCCATTCATTACACAATAATGGAGTGCCATGCAGTGTTTACCAAGTAACATCAATCCTCGTATTTGCTAAATGTAACTGTTAAATAAAAATGTGGGTCCAAGCGATATTGATCGAACACGAATACTTATGACCACATTTTGCCATCTTAAGGGTAATTTATCTATGCCGGCAGCAAAGAATTCTGGAGAACAAGAGATGGTCGTAATCTAACACGAGGCTAATTTTCAAGAGTAAAGTCACCAGATCAAAACTTCTGCAAGCATCGACGTACAGAGCACTCATTTCTCGTCATTTACGCCAAAAACCTTATTGATGTTTCGAGTTGCCTGTTTTCACAAGTCTCTAACACAATCTTGAAGTTCCTAGCAAGAGAGAAGAGCCCCAGTCTCACCAGAAATAAAGTGCCCGTCTCACCATGATTATTATCATACTATTATTATATTTCTGGTTTAACCACCGCCCGTCTCACCATGAATAATGTGCCCATCTCACCAGGATTATAATTATTATTAAATTTCTAGTTTAACCCCACCCCCCGTTTTACAAGGATTATAATTATTATTATTATATACATGGTTTAACCCTCCCAGTTTCATCAGGATTATAATTATAATCATATTCCTGGTTCAACACCGCCCGTCTCATCATGAATAAAGTGCGCCTCACCAAGATATTATTAATATATTCCTGGTTTAACTACCCCTGTCTCACCAGGAATAAAGTG
>VCRD01002797.1:47560-76981 GCA_006783055.1 Trinorchestia longiramus
GCTATTATTATAATATTTTTCCTGCTACCTCACCAGTAACCAGGTGCTCCGGAGGTGATCGAGCGCACTTAGTGCAGTGCTGCTCGTCCCGTTGCTGCTGCTGAGCAAAGAAGCTCTCACAACACAGCAGCTCCTCAAATAAACCCTCCAGCAGCTGCCACATGGCCACCTCGCTCTCTACAGCAGGCAGTCGCTGCGTGCTGCTGCTTTCGCCATCGTTTACTGTAAACAATACTCTTTAAAGTCTTAAGTGTTTACCTTCGCTGTAAGTATAATTGTGTCTTGGCACGATAAACAATACTCTGTTTAAAGCCTTAAGTGTTTACCTTCGCTGTCAGTATAATTGTGTCTTGGCACGATCCATTCATATTAGAGATGGTCAAAGGTAGAGTCGATCAATCCCATCAACTCAATAGTTTTGAGTCCAGTCCCACTTACAATAACTGAACAATAAAATAAATGAGTGATAAAAGCTCATCTCAATACATAAATAGTAAAGCAGGAGCTTTATCGAATAAAAACACTCGCATGATAAATCAATCATGCAGTAAAAGAAGAATACATGCAGAAACAACTAACTTTCAAATGCCAGTGAGCGCTTTACAACTAATGCATTACCTGCAACAGCGATCAATGATCAATGAGTGACCTAAGCTACATACTTAAAAATAAAATAGTCACTCCAACGACGCCACAATAATTTTACTGCACTCAAAATACAGCACAACCTGCGTCAGTATGACACTAGTTATCAACATACAGCACAAGCTACGTCAGGATAATTTCCCTTTTGCAAACTATGTATGGCAATTACTCAAAACTTGTTTTTGGTAACTTGTGGCACGCAACGCCTCGTGTAGGATCGACACATACACCAACAGCAGCAGTAACATTAGTTAGCTAGCGCTTCAGTGGCTCAAACTACGTCACGCCTGTGTGATGCAACTCGAATAATTTTACCTATATAATAATACAGTTTGTTGTTCGCTTGGTCCGTCTCTCTGTGACGCTCTTAAGGATTTAAATAGGAGGAAATTCGGCAGGGTATACATGTATTGTAAGCTTTGTATTGTGGATACCAAAGACACATCCTTCAATATGGAAACTCCTTCGCAAAGCCCGCGTCCACTGGCAAATCATACGAAAAAAAATCAATAAAAAACACGTGAATTTTCACGTGTAGGTCTATTAGTGACAATTATAACGCAAGCATCACTGACCCTGGATGATAACCTTGCCGCCACCCTTCGGCAACATGGCCGCCACGACGGCAGGGTGCTGAGCGCTGTCCACTAGCGCCTGCACCGCCTCCCTCAGGACCCTGTTGAGACTCCCTGGTCCAAACCTTACAGGCATCTCCCGTACCCGCGCCCCCGACAGGTAGGGGCCAGCGCTGCACCCATGATTCACGTACACAGACACTGCACACGTACCAACACAGTTAATTTCATTGTATCAGACAATTACACGTACCAACACAGTTAATTTCATCATATCAGACAATTACACGTACCAACACAGTTAATTTCATTATATCAGACAATTACACATACTAATGCGCTATGATGTGCGACATTGGTGTTGTGTGGTGTGCATAAGCGCTGCATACGTGATGTACGCAGTAACTAGACTGTGTAATATATATGTAGTTCTCATAAACAAGTCAATGTGATCAGAAAAACATTATCTAAGGACCTCAACACAACAATGGGATAACAAGAGGGCTAGCTAAAAAAAACCTTGGCACAGAAGTCATATAATTCAAGAAGTCTCATAATTATTATTTAATGTTAGTCAGGAGATTATTGCGTAAAAATCGATGAACGCGAGCATGAGTTATATTTCTGCTTCCTATCCTTCGTTATTCCAGGTGCCTGTGTGTGATTAAGGTGCATGTGAGTGACTGAAGTGCCTGTGCACAATTGATGCCGTAATTTGACACGGCTTAGGACTTGGGTAGATACCCAAGAATGGACTAATCTGCTCGTTCCTGTTGCCATATTCAATTCTATTCTATTCTACACAGTAATGTGATCAGAAAAAGACTACACAAGAACGACCTACACACAATAATGTGAACGTGAAATAATAATGCGTGAGAAAAGGACTGTCCAGGGTGTTTATGAAAAATGCATACATCGGTATCGTTGATACCGATGTACAGGGTGTCCATAAAATCTCTTCACCATTTCAAAAATTTATTAGAAATGAAATTGATAAAATATTGTATTCAGATTTGTTCTATTGTATTCAGTGTTTATTTAAGTTTTTAATCGCATTTTGTGTTGGAGTGTTTCAGGGATCCTGTTTGTGAAAGAGATGCTGTTGAGACTATATGAGACTTTTATAAGACTTCATGGACACCCTGTATATATTTTGTGTGGACACACCACGTAAGGACCTTAACACACCTGAAGCAGACTGCTTAGCAACAGTCGAGGTGTCTGGCTCTGTGACCACGATGTTGGGGGACTTGGGGCCGGGCAGGATGGTAGTGGACACTGGACTAGAGCTGGTGGGAGTCACACTCTGCTGCTGCTGCTGCTGTTGTTGTTTAGCATTGCTGCTCTGTGGTGACATCTGTGCACAGCAACATGGTATGTTACCAATTGATTATAATTAATTGATCAGATCTTGTTCACTGATTTTCCAAGTGCTGCTTCTCTTCTTGAAGAATTGAAAATTTTCAGTTTAAATCTTACTACATTCTCTACGGTATACTTGTTCTTTTTTCATATTACCCTACTCTACCAGCAAAACTCTGAACTACAATCAATGTATCTGAAATTTTTAGTCTTGCAGTGACTGAAGAAGCATTATTTCTACAATCAAGTATGATCAGACATAGTGAGTCCTTCGTTTCTCTACAAATAAAACTGAGAAAAGATACGTAATCGTCCAGACAATGCATGATCCTATGATGCTATATTGAACAAACTTTATTTATAAAGAGGTCCATCCACTTAGCCAAAAGTTTGCTTCTAAGCCAACTGTTGCCGACGACGAACTCGTTCATCACGCACATTTTCAACAAGCACTCACCACTAATGCTTTACAAGCCAAAATCAAATTATAACATTTGAAAAACTTTTATTTTTAAATGAAAGACATTTCTCTAACTTGCCAGGAGTAAAAGTTTCTTAAATTGCTTTAACTCATAACCCAATGAGCCTAATATACAGTACCTGCGCAACTCGGCCGTGCGGAGGCCGCTGCTTCTCCAGCGCTGCTTTGGACTGCTTCGGTGACTGCAGAGGCTGAGCAACATGCAGCTTGGTCTTGGCATCAGAGCTACTTCCTGTGTCTGTTTTAGTAGCTTCCTCAGCTCTTTTTTGGGGGGACTTGCTGTCAGGCTGCAGTATTTTACTACTGATGCTATTGTTATTGTTCGCTTTGTTCTTGTTGTAGATGGGCAGTATAGAGACCGTGTTACTGTCTTTAGGTGACGTATGGGGAGATGACGGAGTATTAGCAACAGAGCCGTTGCTTGAGTTAACAATACTATTATTACTACTAATACTAGTTGATGTACTACTAGAGTGACTAGAGCTGGAAATTTTCGGTGAGCTTGAAACTTTTGTTGGCGAGGATTTAGGCACAGCAACCTTATTTTTGGAAGAAAAATTTGAATTTGTTTTATGTTTAAGAGGTGATGGTCCACCATCTTCCATGTCTGAAGACTCAAACTCATACTGATCTTTGACAGAGATTGAAACGTCTTTGGAAGACGATATGGAAAGTTTTGAAAGAGGTCTTGCCGAAGAATTAGGACTGGCTTTCGCATCACTCAATACTGAACTCTTCTCAGAATCTTTTTTGCTTCCTCCATCACCCTCCACTCTGGAATTCTTTGTCGATGCTGCCCCATTTTCTGCCACATTGGAGCTACTTCTGTCAGGCACAGCCGAACATTTCTTGGAGCTTTTATCGCTGCTGCCGGACGCAGAACTTCCGTTTTCGACAGCTTTGGAAGAAGAGTCGGAACGGAAGGAAGAGGTGGTGGTCGTGGTGCTGGAGACGGTGGTGTTCAGCTTGCTGATAATATTGGACGAAGCAGCGCTGCTTTTGCCTCCGCTGCCAGAGGAGTTAGCCTCACGACGTGTAGGTGATGACGTGTTGGACGCAGGGATGTTCAGCACACGGGCTTTGTAGCGACTGTTGGGTGGCCCCCCTGGAATAACATCAACAAATAAGAGTGTGTCCCGTGAAATTACGGCGTGTACAGTTCAGCTACGCCAAATGGATGGTCTACACCACAAAGGTGGGAGATCAGTTCAGTTTGTCATAAACAGGTTACACAGCCAGAGAGTTTTACTCTGAATTGAGTAATGAAAGCATTTCAAAAGCAGCTATGCCATCCTCTAAATTCTATAATAATAAGGAAAATTCTCTAATTATTTGCCTTACGAGTAAGTAGTATCTACAACGAAAGATATATATAATTCACAAAAAATTCTAGCCTACATGTAACAAAGCTAGAAAACTATACTAGTACGTTATACTCCAGGATATTACTATAATATTAGATATACTACCAAGGACCAACGCTCTTACAGTCGCTTGCATGGTTAAAACGTGGTACAAAACACAAACAAACAATAATAATAAAATAATATTCAAACAAACCAGCAACATTCACTGAAACATCCCTTATTGGTTGAATCAAGAATAAGCCTCAATAAAGATTGAATTGTACTCGTAGCTCAGTGAAGTAATTGGGTTAGGTTAGATGTGCTCGCTGACCGTGTGAACGTTTTTTGGTAAACCGTCCGAAAATAACGAGAAAAGGCTAAATATATACAGGGTGTCCATAAAGTCTCTTATAAGTCTCAAAGTCTCAACAGCATTTCTTTCACTAACAGGATCCCTGAAACACACAAATGCAAAATGTGATTGAAAAACTTTAATGAACACTAAATACAAAAGAATAAATCGGAATAAAATATCTTATCAATAACATTTATAATAAATTTTTGAAATGGTAAAGAGACTTTATGGACACCTTGTTTACAAATACTGGCTGAACGAAGAGAGCACCACACAACTCACACATCTGGCCGGGAGGTTGGAGAGGGTGACCGGACATGGCACACCAGCCTGGAGGGAAGATGTCACGGGAGTCAAAGCGACACCAGTAGTCGAATGCCCCCCGCCAGCCGTCGAATGTCACATGGATCATGTCTCCGTCCACAGCACCTGGAAAACGCAGTAATTATTGTATTATCACAACGCTAGATTGTCACTTCACACGGACACTTCTGGGACGTGGTTTTAACGGACATTTCTGGGACGTGGTTTTAACGGGCATTTCTGGGACGTGGTTTTAACGGACATCTCTGGATAGTGGTTTTAACGGATATCTCTGGGAAGTGGTTTCAACGGACATCTCTGGGAAGTGGTTTTGAGTAAGACGATGTGAACACAGTAATTGTCACAGTAGTAAAACGCTTCATCAGTCTCTAGATACACTGAGTGGCACGCCTAAACTGATTTAATAATCACGAGGCTAGAGCTATTAACACTTCAAACGAACATTTCTGGGACGCCTATTCGAGTTTCACCTCCAATAAGTTTTGTATCCTAGATACTCAAAATTCCTTCAGATTATAGTCTGTCACCAATCAATCTGTTAAAGACGCACAGTCAGTGTGGGTATGCTTTCTGGTCAAGAGTTGTCGCACTATCATGTTGCATCACATATGAGCAAACAATGTGAGTTTTGAGTGGGCTTAATTAAGCTATTATAAGTTCCTCGACTCATGTACGCTACCAAATTGAAACCCAATCAGACACGTGACAGTAAGTGACCTTATCTAATGTATAGAATGACTAGACAATTTATAGACTCGTAATAAAAGCGCACCGCAAATAACTGGAAACTTTTAATTATTTATGTAATTACTTATTCACAGAGGTACAACTTTCCCTCTCTATTTTTCAATATGGGGAAAGTTCCCTAAGATATTCGAGTTGCATTACTAATACTAAGAATCGAAGCTACTATAATTTACTGTCAAAACTACCATTATGACACTATCATAAAAACACTAAAATTACCAAGTAGAAACTTGCAATTACTGCCATCAGCCTGTAGCACTGCTACCATCTGAACAGCAATAACCGCCACCTAAGTATTGCCGAATAATAACTAGCAATTATAATACTACAAGTAGACCCATACGTAAAAACTCAGTGTTTTTTACAGAATTTTTTCGTTTGATTTGCCAGTGGACGCCGGCTTTGCGAAAGAGTTTCCACGTTGAAAGATGTGCCTTTGGTATCCACAATACAATGCTTACAATACATGTATACCCTAACGAATTTCCTCTTATCTAAATCCTTAAGAGCGTCACAGAGAGACGGACCAAGCGAGCAAGCAACAAACTGTGTATTATTATATAGTGGAATCAACAGTCAGACCACTGTATCACTGCTACCATTTGAACAGCAGTAACCACCACGCAAGTAGCAGCTACATCACTGCCTCACTACGCACCAACTGTGGCAGCACAAATAAGCTGTGGATTCTTCTTGTCGACGGCTTCAAGTTTCATGCCGGCCTCGAAATAGTTTCGTGAGGGCGTAGGGGGCTCATCTTTGAAGATGTCCGGCGGTGACACCTCGGCGTTGTGGAGGGTCTTCAGCAGGAACATGGGCCAAGAAGACGCGTTCATACGGAATCCTAAAGGGAACATTATGCGTTAATCTTCTGTGCGGCAACTGTACCTCCAGTTACCATCGTGTTCACAGCACGTACAGTTGGCTTGCTGTCAACACGACAGTTGTAGCAGTACTGACAGTTACTGTAAGTATGCAAACTATTAGGAATGTGACGCTGAATTTTAAGTTAAGACACCGGAAGTGCGAGTGTTCTGTACAAGCTACACGAGTTTTGATGTTTTGGAGAATTTAGTGTCCATCTACGTTCAGAAAGACAATGTAATAAGAAGAGCTAAATACCTAGACCTCCTGATGAATTATTTTGATAGCAAATCTACCAAGAGTAAAGTGATGATACACTAACGAAAGAATCTCATCCATGGTCCCTTGAAGAAGAGAAATTACTACATCAAACTATACGTACTACCTTCACTCGAAGTTAGCACTCTCTAAACTCAAATCCTTCTTATTTTGAGTACAATACAATCAACTCCACAGCTAGATGCTGAAGCTGATCTAGTAAGTGTACAGTGGATCAAACAGCAGCCATTACACATACACCTTGACACTGCATTTTTTGATACCAGCGCTGATCTATGCAGTGTCCAGTGGATCTAAGAGCAACCATCACACATACGTGACATAGGACCTTGACACTAAAGTTTTCGATACCAGCTTCTTCTCTAACAACAGGCCTAAGAACAGCTACATCTCGCAGAGCCAGACACCCTTCCCACCATTGCATAGAAACTGCGAACTCTAACCTAAAGGCGGCTGCAGCATGCCACCATTTTCTTCGCAGTGGCCAATGGGATGGATTTCATTGTTACAGTCCACAAGTCTCCAGAAGTCGTTCTTGTTATCTGAGCCATCAAGACGTAGCCTGAGGCGAGGCCCTAGCGTGCCCACCACCGTCGCAATGCAGGTCGACGTCACGTTACGGGGATCCAGGGCCTCCAGTTTCATGTTCACCTTGAAGTCGTTCTTGGGAGGCACTCGGTGCTGCAGGGTTAACACAATAAAATAAGGCAATAGTATGGAATAAGGTCAAGAGAATAGAATAAGGTCAAGAGAATAGAATAAGGTCAAGAGAATATAATAAGGTCAAGAGAATATAATAAGGCAATAGACTGGAATAAGGCAATAGTATGGAAAAAGGCAATAGAATAGAATAAGGCCATAGAATAGAATAAGGCCATAGAATAGAACAAGGCAATAGAATAGAATAAGGTCAAGAGAATAGAATAAGATAATAGTATGGAATAAGGCAATAGAATAAGGTCAAGAGAATAGAATAAGGCAATAGAATGGAATAAGGCAATAGAATAGAATAAGGCAATAGAATCGAATGACGGAATAGAAAGAGCCGTTTGGCCTATTTTTGGGTTGCGACATAATAGGAACATAGTTAGCTTATAAATGCAAGTTCATTAATTGGTATTAGTATTTAGTATTAGCTTAATAATAGCAATCATTCCAACAGAATCAGTTATCAGTTCACGATTGGAGAAGCAGCCAGTTATTCAATATTATTGACAAAAAATGCATTATTAACCACTCATGAAATAATTGTTTGAATTAATTGAATAATAATCACGTATTTTTAATTACCTGATTACTTTTATATTGCAAGTTTTATCTTAATCTTTGAATGTCCATTTCTATGTTCTCTTCACAGCAGGTACATTAATAGACACTTGTGCAAGCAGGCATCCTACCTAGAATACAATATTATAAAGCAGTTATCCAAAGTCTCTATATAACTGTACTCCTATCATACAATACAACAAATCATATTACACAACCCGGAGAAATTACAAATTTATCAACATAAAATATATGCACATTAGAGCACAATAAAAATTACGATAGATAGAATATTTCAATAACAAGGGGCAATACGAGTCTCACAGGGTACTAACTTTGCAGTCTCACAAACACATACACAACACAAAAAAAGAATTGAAGGATGAAGGAACACATAACTGACAGGCTGCACAGTGTTGGTTAGATATACATATAGTCTTTTTCGTGTTTTCAGACGGTCTTACAACAACAAGCCAAAATAGATCACAGAACAGTACAGCACAAACTAACCAGACAAATAACTCCAATAACCGCACACAAAACTAGTACACGGTGTCCATAAAGTCTCTTTACCATTTCAAAGAATTTGGCATTGTAAATGGTAAAGAGACTTTATGGACACTCCGTGCATAGTGTTGGTGCTACAAAGTGTTGGTTAGTGACCTACCCAAGACATTAAAAACTCCAATAACCACACACAAAGAACTATATAGTATTGGTGCTAAAGTGTTGGTTATTGACCTGCTTAAAACATTTAGGAGGAGCAGCAAGAGCATTCTCCTCTTGCAGGTAGTCCGGCCAGTTAAACTCAGCAGCTGCCTCTATGATGGCCAGAGCAGCGGCTGATAGTCCACGACCTGCTCAAATTAATATTCTTAGTTGCCTTGTTGAATCACCTGCTGCTAGAGTCCTACTTACATACAATACAGAACATATTAGCAGTTGAGTAGATATAACCACTAAAGTATTTGACAACATATAGGATGCACTTTTTTCCAAAATTTTGGCTCAAAAAAAAAAACGCTAACTTCAAATACATCGCAGGTGAAGTTTGAGACCTCCCGTAGGCCTTCGTTAATCTTCTCTCTGACGCTCACTAACTCGGCTTATGCTTAGTATTTTACCTAGCCTAAAACTCCTAAACCGTGCGTCTTACATGCTGTCAAATACGGTAATTATTACATGAATGAAGCCCACGTTTGGTTAAGCACAAGAGTAAGTAATGCCTGTGCAAGCCAAATCTGTAGGAATAATGGAACAAGCTATGTACCGTTCAAACTCTAGATGAAATATTAAAAAAACGTTTTCTTAATCAATGGTACACATATTTATATAGTGAAGTTTAAGTAATTATGTCTTATACACAATGTCTTACCTTGCAATTTCTTACTCATGTAATTCCTAACGCATCAAGAATTCTTATTCAGCTACTCATAGTTCAAGAATTTGATTTCCAAATTACTGTAAACAACATAGCAACTCTTGCAGTACAGCTTTCTCAATTTTTTGTACAAGTGATACATTGCAAAATAGGATTACTCATCATTCACTCCATTTTTATTGAAAATTTTCCTTCTTCAGACTAAAAATGTACAAAATCGAAATTCAAAATTAAATTTAAGATAATAAAAATTTCGATTTCCTTAACATACTTAATCATTATTATTCAACAGTTTTCTATGAGACATTGATATCAGGTACTTGTCAACATAAAAAGTAGAGCAACTGAGACCACAATGCTAAATAAACTTCATTAACAGAGTTTAGTTTATTGGATATTTGACACTGAGGGAACCCTGACCTCGTCTAGAAGTGTGCAGCTCAGCAACACTGAGCCCCTGCAAGGTTTGTGCTCCGTTGGTGGGGGAAGTGAGGCCTACACTCGAGTCTGACACCTCCCCTGTGCTGTGGGCACTGGTATCTTCTATTGATTGCTTTTCTTTGGTTCCCATTACAGAACTTTTCACATGACTGTCTTTGAGTTCTGTTGTTTCAGGTTTGGCTACATATTTCTGCCCACGTTCCCAAGCTTTCTGGCACTCTTCACTGCAGGCATTGAGACGCTTATTGACATCAGCTAAGAGAGATGTCACTTTAGGTCCAGAACTTTCCTCAGCAGCACTACCAGAAGTCTCCAACTCGCTCTCGGACACGCACTTAAAAACAGCATCACGGATGACGTTGTCACAGTAAACACACAGGCCGTGCTGTTGAAATTGAATGTCATTAATAGAAGTACAAAAGGATATGAATATGTTAATCACATGAATAATGTATGAAAAGAAGAAAATACTTTACCCAATAAATAAAATATTTCCCCACTATAAGGACAATTTCATAAGCATGAATAAATTTATCCATACCATAATAAGAGCCACGTTCATCCGTCCGTGTGTCACACTCTTCTAATCAATAGCTTTGATAGCAACAAGGATAAAGCTTAAGAAATACAAGAAATCATTCTATTGCATTATTTTTCTGTGGCAATTTAATTCCCTTTCATTTGCATTATGGTATCCGGAACACACAATCGGTTTATTTTTACAAATAGAAATTTTCTTTGGACCTTTTTCTGTTTAAATTCATCATGATGCTTTGATATTTTTAATTGATAATACAAAAAGAAATGTTTTAAATTAGTTTGACCAGTAACCTGGCCACCACTTAGTATAAGGCCAACAATTTTGGAAATTGATTTATTGTTTTTGAAATTGTGATTTTCTTGAAAATAGTTTTAAAAAGGTATCTTACTTATTGGCCACCCTATATAATAGATGCTCTTATGGATTTAAATAAGAGGAAATTTTGTAGGGTATACAAGTATTGTAAGCATTGTATGGTGGATACTGAAGGCGCATCCATCAATGGGGTAACTCTTTCACAAAGCCTGCGTCCACTGGCAAATTGAAATGAAAAATTTAGTAAAAACCATGATTTTTCATGTGTGGATTTAGTAATAATAAAAACACAAATGCACAGATCATTGATTTAAAAACCAAACATACCAATCACCATATCATTGACAAACAAGAAAAGCAGAAAATTTTCTCATGTTAATTAATACTTTCCAAGTCAACTAACCTTCAGCAGAGCCTTCCTGAACTCTGACAGGCACATCTCTGAACAAAACTCTTTTTTGGTGCTGGGTGTTGGGAAGACGTACTTGAGTTGAGGCCTGAGTTCGGAGCACCACGTGCAGGCTCGGGGAAGCTTGGGTGGACGTCCTGCGAGGTCAAGTAAAAAACACCTTAACCCTTTCATGATGAAATTATTTTCATATTGATCAAGATATTGTGTTAATTACCACTTAATTTAGAACAAAACATTTAGAATATGGAACTAAAGGGAATGATTTTCAAAGTTTGTTTGGGACATATTAAGCCAACAGCAGCAAAAGGGTTAATGGGAATAAACATATTTTTATAGTTACCAATTCAGGTTATTGTTTTAGGAAAACTAAGTGTTATTACTATCAGTTAGGGTACAGAAATGACAACACAAAACTTATAAAAAAATTCACAGCTTACCTCTGGCATTTGCAGGCATCTTGAAAGCAGGAGATTCATAGGCCTGATTTAATACATTGCACTGCAAAAAAATTTAATCAATTTTGAATTGCAACATACTATTAATTGGAACAATACTAAAACTAAACTTTTACTATTCCAATAAATAAATTAATAGCAAGTTACACATTAAAATCCTAATAAATTATTACACCTCAAGACAACTTTATATTTAAGAGCTTCAGCATTTTTTATGACACTGTGGCAAACCATTTGTAGAATTCATACCCAAAATATAACCTTTTAAAAATTACTTTAACCAAGCTGATTTATTTTGAAATACATCACTATGCTATAAAGAAATTCAATACTTCTCATATAAACCTCTGTCAATATGCCATATATGCAAATCATACAAAAATACTCCTTAATGATGCTCTTTAAATTACACAATACTCTTCAATGATGCTCTTCATATAAATTCTAATCAGACTATACAATCTATTTATAAACTGCTTTTGAATTAGCTTATTGCATTCATGCTGGGGTTTTCCCTTGTACAGCAACAACATACATCATGATCCCTACAATAACTAGTTACCTATATCTTTCTTTTTGAGTAAATTTGACCCAAGAACAAATTCATTTACAAAACATTTACAACCAACAAACTTTCTCACTTTTAATAATCTCATTCCAATTTCACCTGTCTGTAGAATATGCAAAATAGAATAAAATAAATGGTTCTGGCTCACTACTTGCTAGGCTTCATTACAGTCACCTGCTATCTTAAAATTATGTCAAAACATCACATTAAAAATCTATATGAATTAATGTATTGTTAAACTATATATATTTTAGCATAGATCTAAAACAAACAGAAAATGTTGGAATTTTTTCCATGCTAAGCATAGAAACTATTTAGAATCCAGTCTGCATAACAAGGTCTATGTAGAATAACAATGGATTAGGTCTGACTATTCAATTCTTAAATTAAACCATTATCAATCCTCAATTTTCATTTTAAATATTATCACAATTACAAATGATTAAAATAACTAATAATATATTGTTGGGATTTTCTGTGTGTTTATACAATTCAAAATAATCTGATATTGTACCTTCCTCTGGTCTACAGCGTGATGATACTATAGACCTGTGCAACTTTAGCAACCATTAACACGTTGACTCCGAAGTG
Organism: Trinorchestia longiramus; assembly: GCA_006783055.1. Taxonomy (NCBI): domain Eukaryota; kingdom Metazoa; phylum Arthropoda; class Malacostraca; order Amphipoda; family Talitridae; genus Trinorchestia; species Trinorchestia longiramus. The sequence continues at coordinate 60,512 of VCRD01002797.1, forward strand.
GTACGTATGTGTACCACTTAGGTTAGGTTCTGTAATTTTTTCAGAACTTTCTAGTGACTATGCGTACAAAGTGAAGTTTTACACCAATCAGGCAATTGGAGTCAACGTGTTAAACAACTTCAGCAACCACCAAACAACTTTAGCAACCCCTAAGCAACTTGAACAACCACTACACAACTTCAGTAACTTCAACACCTGCAAACATCATCATCATCATCATCACCAAGCAACTTTTCCATCTCAGCAATATCTAGTTTTTAATTTCTCTTTTTATTAATATGGTATGCACATTAATTGATATTCTTCTTGAAAATTGAAAGCTGTGCAAGATTAAATTATGCAAGCAACAAACTAGAATAAAGTCCCTCTGATATGCTTGAGCCAAGCTCTGCAAATTGGAAATGATTTCCAAACATTCACACAGTCTTGCAAAGACTTCAAAAACTGACATGTTGAAACAATTTATTTACATAAAATGAATTTCAAATCTATAATTTGACAATTATAAAGCAACATGAAAACAACTTATGACAAAACGAAACAATACAGCATCAAAATGAACTATCAGTGGGAGATAATGGTTCATAACAAAATACTGGTGGCACAGATCTACAATCATATGAAATAAAGTTATATAAAATATATCAGAGTTATTCAGCTTGTTTTAAAATAATACACATGCATATTCATGCTAAGAATTTGCTGATTTTGTACTTCATGTTAAGAAGTTCAATAATAAATAAAATATCTTGAAAACAATTCATCTGCTACTTCTGATGCCAAATGCTATTTAACGTGAATGCATTTATACCCTTGTAAATCCTCCACTATATTTTCACAAAATTAGCACCAATATTATATAAATTATAAAGTGCGAGTTCAACCAGTATTATCGACGTAAAATACTCTATCACTTTTTGAGGTAAATAGACCGAACACGCTGACAGTTTACTAATGTAAACAAACATTGGTTGCCGCCATATTGCCTGTTTTTGCAAAACTGTTTGAAAGAAAACGTGCATTGAATTTTTTCATGGTAAGCTCATCAATAGCTGACAACTTTAAAACTCTTGTATATAAGCTTCTTGATATGTACATTTCCAACACAAATGTCAATTAAACTAGAAGGAATTTTTAGAATTATTCAAGCTGAAGGAAACAATGAGAGCATTAAGAAAGGAATTTGATAATAATGGAATTTATTGTACAAACATTCATTTTTAGTCCCATATATAAGAAAGTCATACGTACATATAGAACCTTACTAGACTGCTAAGAGATAAGAATTACTCAGAAAGAGATTAAAATATTACTCTTGATTACATTTGTATGATACGTAATAGAAGTGTACAAAGATATTATAAGCCCTTGCAATTATAATGCCAGCTCGCGTCTTACCTAATTTTATTCATAAATTCTTCTGCAAAAATTCAAAATCATGAGGTGTATGCATATTAAAAAAAATTGTTTCAATAATTATAGCTACAGTTCTTTCAATATTAGTAACTGATATAAAACGTTGTTATAATTCTTTTTGACTTAAATAAACACTACAACAGATGAAAAATCCATAGGATGAATCCAAAAATGAATTAAAGACAAACATATGAGGATCGACTAGATGCAATTCAAAAAGAGTTCACGCCTCTATATCGAACGTAATGCTGCAGCGTAACAGGAGAATGCGCTTTCAGTCGAGGATAGGAAGCAGCGAAAGGTCCTACTACAGAACATCAGTTTACTTATAAATGTTGGAGGTGTGTGAAGGAATAGCTTCATTTATCGAGAAAATCTGTGTTATTACCTGCGTAAATGACAATTGAAAATTCAAATATGGGGTGAGTATACCATACTAGTGCTGTTAATGAATAGTAATATTTAAGGCATCAAAAAGCTGTTCATTTTCGAGGTATAACATGATTAAAATTCAACCTGAAGAACTTCTATTTAAGTAACTACCGGGTTCCTTATTTTCATTTGGGTTGAAACATTCACACTCAATAATCTTTCTTAAGAGCGCGTTCTGATTTTTATGAAAAGGTAAATAGCTTTCGTTGCGATGCAGCTGTTAAAAAATTTTCACTGCTTGAACTAGTAACACAAAATTAAGTGATATATCCGTAGAGTAACAGTCCTTTTGAAGGTTGATTGATTTAAAGGCTTACAGCCTTTAAATTTACATACATATATAAGAGAATTGCTTGTCTACTCCTTGTGTATCTCCAATGAATGTGTAAACAGTATTTAACTGTAGTTGAACAGTTATTAATAGCTAAAATGATGAGATTTATAGTGAGGGCAGCAGTTGTTTAATTATCAGTAGATGATGTATTTTAATAACAATATTGAATTAAAAAGTTCTGTAATGTTACAACTAGAACTACGAAGGACATTACAGGACTTGGTAATATTACAACTAGTACTATGGAGGACATAACTGGACTTGATAATAATACAACTAGTACCATAAAGGACATTACAGGACTTGGTAATATTACAACTAGTACTATGGAGGACATAACTGGACTTGATAATAATACAACTAGTACTATAAAGGACATTACAGGACTTGGTAATATTACAACTAGTACTATGAACAACATTACAGGACTTGATAATATTAGAAGATGTACCATAAAGGACTTAATATGACCTGATAATATTACAATTAGAATTATGGAAGACAAAATCATTTAGCTTCTTACTTTACTTTATATTAGAAATAATGCTTGATTTGAACCATGCTTCACTTCACTTAGGGGCTGAACTTAGTGATCTTACTGCAGTAACAATAAGTTTTTCTTGGCCTACAGAAGTAAATTCTTTTTGCCAATAGGAAGGAACTTCTTAGTTGCATTGTTCAAATTAAAAAAAAAATTATGCTAATATTTTCTTGTTATTCCATCACTGAAAAATGTAATAGACTTTAATTTTTAATTAAATTTTGTAAATTTTGAATTTGTTGAGAACTTTTTTAATTATCCTAACTAACTCTTGTGGTTGTTTATACAGAATTATCATTACTCATTGGAGAGAAGACCAGGATGTGTTCTTTGTCCCCTCTAATGTGTGAAGAAAACTTTGAAATAATGTTCATCAAACTTTCAATTTGAGTGTTTGATGAACAAGGTAATTTTAATTTGAGTGATGAACAAGGTAATTTTATTACTCTACACAGTATTATAATGGTGCTTTATTTTTTAATGAAACTCAAGTATTTTATAATAATTCCACATATACAATACATGTATTCATCCAAGCTGCATGTAGAAAATCTTTCAATGATGGGTGTAGAATGCTTCAAGATATTTTTTGGATTCACAGCTAATTTGCATTGTGCATTTCAACGTATGTATGTAATTACCCTGCCTATCTGCAGCATCTTTATCTACCTGCATACTGACTACCTAACTGCTCTTCAGTTGGTTAGAAGCTGCTGTCATTGACAGCAGTAGTATTTATTTCATGAGTTACTTAAATATATAACACTCTACTGAAGATTGTTTTATTCATTATTATTTTTCTGGAAGTTGCCAGATTATTGAAAAGACTTGAAATTGGTCAAAATAAAATATTGAAATGTTGCTAATGTAAAGCAAATTTCTTATAATTATGGTTGTATTTTCAGGTCAGGTTTGTCAATGTAGTGACTCAGTTGAGTATCATTTGTTCAGTTGACTCAGTTCACTTAGCTGAGTAACATTTGTTCAGTTCACTCAGTTGAATATCAAGTGTTCAGTTCACTTAGCTGAGTAACTAAACTTTATAACTTGTAACTATCAGATAAACTTTATGTAGATTAATGTGCAGCTTTCTGGTACATAGATAAATAAAAATTTCAATGTATTAAATGTATAACACAAAACACCAAATATTAGGGAGCATTTGTAATGTAATTTTCATCTACTACATTGTACCAAATTTGTTCATCTCATAAACATTATTAAAATAAAACAAGAATTAAAATCCCAAGTATTATTTATGAAAACATATATGCCAAAGAAAGTAACTCACTTGTAAGGAGGATTGGAAGTCTGAACTGCTGTTACCCTCTTCCACACTCAGGCAGTTGCTGATCAGCTTCTTGAACACTGCCTCTAGAGTTGCAGTTTTATTCTTTTTTCTTGGCATCTTCATGCATGGGAACCTCTTGCAAGTTTTCTGCACAAAATAAATTGAAGTCACATAAATTTGTTACTACACTTGTGATGACTAAAACAAGACTAAGCTCTTGATGACTGCATTTGTCTTCAACAGTTGTGATAAAGCAAGGAATGTGACGATGCTCTTTGATAGTAGCCAGTAAGAATTAAAGCATAAAGTTATATTAATCCAATCATCTGTGAGAATATTTTTTTGAAGTTTGAATTGGTCTATTTTACAGATCACAGTATATCCTCTGTACATTCAAGGTAAGATTGTGCATAAATAGGAACAAATATCGAAAGTTGTAACACCTTTCTTATTGAAATGTTATTTCTCTGTGATTGCATCTATTTTTTACACAAAAACTGAAAAAGCACTATTTTATATTCAAGATACAAGTAACTTTTGAAGCAGTTCTTTGCTTAATGAACAATTTTAAAATCTGATAAATCACACTTAGAAAAATATTGAACATATCCAAACTCCTTTTTATGTTAGTTGCATTATTGTCATGCCAGCAAAATTCAGAGATCAAAACTCAGGACTGGAGTAACTTATATTAGCAATCCTAAAGCTTGGTCAAACGAGCTCATATGTTCACTGACAACTTGAGTCATACTTATAGTCAAGACTTATTTCATCTGCTGGACATGCATGTAGGTAGGAGAGCGCTCATGTCTATTCTTTGTTTTGGAACTATAAACTGCAGTTGGTACAAAATGGTGAAGGTTTCATGTAAAATAAGCTATTAAAATCATATATTAAGTGTGCAGCTGAAGTGTACATGGTAGTGAAAACTTGCAAGCTCTCAAAGCTTCTCAGGAAAAAGATCATAATTTTGAAACGATCATCATAATAATTATAGTACTATTTATATTGTACCAATATTAATACTACACTAGTAATATTAATTTATTGTATATTTATTGGTATTAATGTTAATAGTTTTAGCAAGATGTACTAGCAGGTCTCATAGTAGGAGGGAGAGAAGGGTCGGTCCAACAGGTACACTGGAGCTACAGAGGGCCACATGACTGAAGAACTATTTAAAAATTATTATGCATTAACCCTTTCGGCCCCATAATTCAAATAATCGGTATTTTTCGAAAATACCGGTTTTGATCAATTATTTGGGATACTTGCAAATAGGAAATGGGCAGTTTTCTCTCATACAGGATTTAAATAATACATTATCATGGTGGCATCTCCAGTAGCCGTCAGGCTTTTGATGCACGATAATTCCTGTATACATGTTTAGGACTGCGGCTACCAGAGATGCCGTCGGGACCGAAAGGGTTAAAATGCGTAATATATAAACATATAAATAAAAAGGAAATATGATAAAAATATAGAATATTTCAAAACTAAGTAATATTTCGAAATAATTTTGTAAGTCTTACAGATTCCAAATGGGTTTTATATCGCCTTGAAAGATTTTTCCCTGAGGTCCTGTGTACGAGGGGAGATGCAGGCAGAGCTAGCAACACTAATACTTTGCTTTACACTTTATGATGCTCCACACTGTATATAAATAATAATTCCACTGTCTGCATGGAATAGTCATAATTGTGTGTGAACCTAGTCACTGTAAATCATGAAGTCTTCATGGGCGTACCAGGCTCGTGGTTCATCACGATTATGCTCCCAACATTCTTCAAGAATTTGACTAATATTTCTGAATGTGATCGTTTCAAGGGGTCTACCTTGAACCGAGCCTGGCTGAACCTGAGAACACAGTCATTTTCATCGATTCTCGATAACCGTACAAAACTAGCCAGCGCCATCCTTCTGGATTGTTTATCTCAATGTACTAAGATTGCGGCAGGTTGGGCTGGACCTTTGCGTCACTGTGCCGCAATCTGAGTGCATTCAGTAAGCATGCAAGCAGATTGTGCATGAGTTAAAGTCCAGCTTCTTCCATTGCTGCAAGAAGCAGCAAGATCACCAGGTCAGTCAGTGGTATCCTGGCTACGGTGGTGAGAGGAGTGCGGCAGTGCTCCGCCCGGCATAAATATTCCCCTGCACCTCATCATTCCCAATCATAAACTTTAATATGAAAGGGACTCATCCATTGACAACAGCGTACTAATTGTGTGTCTCAATGCTGTATCATCACAGCACGGAGCAAAACTACGCACCGCTTCGACTAAAACTTTCGTGGATTGTATTTTAGACATCCGTCTCACGGATGCTATAAAGATTACAAAACACTTTTCTGATCGAATTAAACATAAAAAACATAGGGGCGTTATTGGTATACAGATCTTATAGATTTGAAATGTCGAATAAAAAAGTAATATCTCTATAGTAATAGAGAGTAATGTAATAATGAAATAAGTAATAGAGCGTCAAATTCAACATATAAACGTTAGCTACATTTCAAAGTGCATGATGCAAGAGTATTTCCAGTTAACAAACCGAAACGTACGTTTTATATTGTACACCCGGCGTGCTTGCAATATTTGTCTGCACTTATTTGCTTATTTATTTACCAACAGACGTGAAAAATACACCCGTTCCTATTATCGTGCTGCATCTTATCATTGTTAAGATTAGGTTCTTCTTATCAAGTCCTTTCTTTTATTTGCCAGTGGGCGTCGGCTTTCCGGTCGGAGTTTCCGTATGGATGGCAAATAGCGATAAAAAATCCCATATTTTATCGGGCTCCTTTGGTATCCATAATACCAAAATTTTAAAATACACGAATTTTCTATCTTTCCCATACTGCGTGATGCTAAAAACTCGTACATGTAAACACACTAGTGAACCCACACGTGAAAATTTACGTGTTTTCACTGATTTGTTTCTTTGAATTTGCCAGTGGACGCGGGGTTTGCGAAGGAGTTTCCACATTGAAGGATGTGCCTTTGGTATCCACAATACAATGCTTACAATACATGTATACCCTACCGAATTTCCTCCTATCTAAATCCTTAAGAGCGTCACAGAGACACGGACCAAGCAAGCAACAAACTGTATTATTTAGTGGAATTGTGGCTTTTATTACATAGTTTTAATTCGTATAAATATACTTAATCGCTCCTGATCAAATATATTTATACGAATCGCAGCCAGGATGGCTCACTAAACTGAAAGATAAGCCTAATGAGGCTTAATTCACATATATTCTCTAGTATTTGTTAGAGAAATTCTTAAAAAAACATTTTCCTTTAGCGAAAAATAATGTTTGGTAACTATTGGACGTAACGAAGAAAACACCGCATTGAAAACTGGCGGCGGTATATACTTCAGGGTGTCCATAAAGTCTCTTTACTAATTCAAAAATTAATTACAAATGCAATTGATGAGATTTTATTCAGATTTGTTCTATTGTATTCAGTGTTTATTAAATTTTTTTAATCATATTTTGCATCTGTGTGTTTCAGGGATCCTGTTTGTGAAAGAGTTGCTCTTGAGACTTTATAATAGACTTTATGGACACGCTATAGAATTTGTTTCATATGTTCCAATTGAGGTACAAATGCGTGCAAATAATAGTACAAGAGTACCTGCTATCAATCCTTTAACAAAGTTATTTCTCCAGTCACCGAAACATTGCGTAATTACCACTGATCTTTACTCGTTTTTTATGGAATTTCGCGCAACGTCAAAAAGGAACATGTAAAATATAGGACTCTTCAAAAAAGTTCAGCGATTCAAGAAAATCAACGAAATGGTTTACATTTTTAAAGAGCTGTCTGTCCGTGTACTGATGTAAAAGATCAACGCGAAAAAAGATAAGTTTGGAACTCGTGATGGCTCGTAGAAGTCTTAAAATAAAATATGTTAATAAGATAAAACTATCAACACACACACGAATAAAGCCTCAATGCGAAGGTTTTACCGAAGATAAGGTTTGATATGCACAAAATGTAGCTGTTCAGTTCTACTTAATGCTGTAGACCCTCTCATTAGAGAGGTGTTTTGCAGCACAAGAAGTGTGGACTTCTCGTTAGAGAAGTGTTTTGCAGCACAAGAAGTGTGGACTTCTCGTTAGAGAGGTGTTTTGCAGCACAAGAAGTGTGGACTTCTCATTAGAGAAGTGTTTTGCAGCACAAGAAGTGTGGACTTCTCATTAGAGAGGTGTTTTGCAGCACAAGAAGTGTGGACCTCTCATTAGAGAGGTGTTTTGCAGCACAAGAAGTGTGGACCTCTCATTAGAGAGGTGTTTTGCAGCACAAGAAGTGTGGACTTCTCATTAGAGAGGTGTTTTGCAGCACAAGAAGTGTGGACCTCTCATTAGAGAGGTGTTTTGCAGCACAAGAAGTGTGGACCTCTCATTAGAATGCCACGGCTCGGTAATTCGCTGTCACGATGCCTAGTACTGCTGGTTGCATGTGACGGGCCTGTGACGGTTCAAAATGTCGCGTGTAATTCTTTAGTGTACGAACAGAAGCCGCTTGTTGGCCGGGTGTCGAGAAAAAAATTAATTTAGTCCATTAGCAAGGGAGGATAATTGCACAGAATTAGATTAGGAGCAAGGGAGAAATACACGGACAGAAGTTCATGTTATGAAACACGGACTTGCAAATATAGGGAAATTTGATCCAGGGTCGAGAGATTCCGTTCAGTTGTAGTCTAGTTTTTGTTTGAAAAGAAATATACGAAAAATGTCGGAAGTTTGCTACCTTTTTTCCATTTCGCTATCGTGATTTAAACTGCAAGTTGAGTGCTTCTAAATTTTAACAGGTATAAGATCCGCGTTTGTTCGTGGTCAACCTACAGTCAATGTGGCAAAATTATGATCGAAGTTTTGCTTATACACTGCATGCGGTAATTTATTAATAAATTCCTATTAGTATACTGGTAATTGAAGGCTTAAATCTATTAATTTATTTCTTATGTGCCGGGTCCTATGAAACTCGTTCAGAGCCTCGTCATTTCTGGTCAGATTGATGTGTGAAGTAAAAGTTAACAAGTGAAACAAACATCCATACACTAGATAGAAATAAAGTTGACATTTCGCCAATTATCACGAGAGTTGGTGGGAACAAAGTTGAAACCTAGCCAATTATCACAAGACCTGGTAGGAATAAAGTTAATACTTGGCCGTTTACCACAAGACCTGGTAAGAATAAAGAAAACATAACCAATCATGTCCTTATGTGATAGAGTATAATGGATTTATTTCTTTACGCATATAATAAAGGGAATTATTTAAATGACGCCAACATGTGCGAAGTACAGTTATGGATGAGATTCTGCTTAACATGTTGGCTCCGATTGCCTGATTGGTGTAAAACTTCACTTTGTACGCATAGTCACTACAAGGGTCTGAAAAAATTACAGAACCTAACCTCAGTGGTACACATACGTACCACTTCGGAGTCAACGTGTTAATGTTGCAAACTTTTACTTCGTGTACTGCAACGCCATAAACAAAAATAACTGTGAAGAGCTAGGCAACCCACAACGAGCGAACTACTATGCAGGGTGTCCATCAAGTCTTATAAAAGTCCCTCATAAAGTTTCAAAAGTTTTCCACAAACAGGATCCCTAAAACTCACAAATGCAAAATGTGATTAAAAACTTTAATAAATACTGAATACAATAGAACAAATCTGAATAAAATATCTTATCAATTGCATTTGTAATAAATTTTCAAAATGGTAAAAAGACTTTATGGACACTTTGTACATCCAGTGATGTATTTATGTGCTCAGTAATTCTGCTGGAAGTATGCGACAGATGAACTAGAGCACGCAAATTTTTTCCCTGAGAGCTGCTGGGACTGAACGACCCACTTGTTCCATCAAGTCAAATAGGGCGCAGTTCGTTTGTTTAATTAGAGATATTAAGTGTCGCAGGGACGCGTTAGGAGTTGTGCAAAAATGAGAGAATGAAAGATCGCTTTCACTGGATGGTACCTGCACTGTGTGGACCATTGATTAACACAAGTCTGATGAGAATAACAGCAGTTGATGCTCGAGGCCTGACAAAGATACTTCATGTGTAGTGACTTGGACACGAGAAAAAATAATTTGAAAACAAAAGTAAAGGATAACTATGAAAGAATGATGTATGCAAGTCGTACACCTTTTGTGGCGAACATTTCTCATTTCCATCCTATAGGGAAAATTACTTTTATTTGTTACGTAGCGTTCCCCCTGCTTTTTATCGCAACAGATACACTGCACAGTAGTTCAGGTAGTTGCAGATTAGGTATTTCATACAGATCAGCTGCTTTAAATATCTTTGCAATGCCAACTTATCTCTTATGATCGAGTGCAAGGAATTTCCCGAGAACGAATGTTCAATATCTGAATAAAGATGTACATCAAAGGTAGGTCACCGAAAACTGCATCATCACGTGTTTACGTAACTCAATCGTACTTAACATCCTGGTTTGATAGTGACCTATAAAATATATTGAATCGCGACGAAATATTCCATCGTTAACACGTTTTATCATTCCGAATAATAGAGTCATAGTTTAGTGATGAGAAATTTATTCAGAAGTTTATATGTTCTATACGATAATTCAGTTCAAGTTAAAAATAATTATTTATTCCTGAAGTCAAGGTGGGTCCTAATAGCAGGAACACTTGGTTCGACCGTTTCCTTCATGGAAATTTTTGATTTATTCACCAAAATTAAGTGGAAAAAGGCGAGAAGAAAACCAGACACGTTTACCCTTCACTGCAGTACAGGTTCCTAATATGCAGTTATCTTTTAATCATAAGCACCTACGAATAACTTCTGTTTGATAATCATGATTAATTCTGCAACGACGGGTTAACGTTGAAGAAAATGAAGAGCCGTAAAATATAAGAGAACGCGGTTAGTAATTGAGTGAAAAATACTGGAGTAAGTACTTGGCATTTGATATTTAAAACATTCACGATCAATTCAAGTTCCGACAACAACAATATTCCAAAGCACGAAGTTGAACGAATTGATTTTATCGAACAGAAATTATGAAGATTTGCAGGAAATTTATTCATCGTTTTATTACTACGAACTGTTAAATAATTGCATGGAAAACAAGTTCAAAACAAAAGACACTCACAGAAGATAACATATCCTTTCAAAATACCTGAAAGGATATGAACATTGGAATTATTTACGAGATCAAGAGATATTGGTCCGTAACTGAACAATAACCAAGCGTTGTAGTTACGGACTGTGATTCATTGCACCTTCATTACCAAAGCTGGGTTCAAGTGTTTTGTGAATGGTTACTAGTTAAGAACAGATTTCTTATGGAACGTACGAAATTTTCCAAACAAAATCAAAATGATTTTTAAAAATGTATTAAAAATTCTCACCTGGATTCCACACAGATGGTTTCCCAGTTGTCTTGTTGATTTCTTGGCACGCTTTCATTTATTCTATGTTAGTTTTCAAATCATCTTCGTATGAATGAATGAATATATGAATAATTACGAGTCTGCAAACCAAGCTTCACAAACAATAGTTACTGCTCCTCACATTGGTTTTTGCTACATTAGGCTTTACACATATATATCCTTCACTTTGTTTCGAGTACTATGGGGTTACTTGTTACATGAACTTCATGTCAGAACACTCGTTCAAAAAGTATATTGTTTCTACTGTTGAACACCACGCTCTCTTCTTCTTCTATATCGTGTTCATTTGGGACTTCGAAAGCTAGTCTTCTTCTTCTTCTTGTTTCACTTTCATTGGAGCTTTCGAAAGCTAGTCCATGTAGTAACCACAGCTGCCACCGGCCGGTAGAATGTTAGGTCGGAGTGCCGGGGTACATAACTCGGATCTGACGCTTGTGCGGAACAGCATTTTTGTCGTTTAGTGAATAAAAAGAGCGGGTTCCTTTGCATGGAATAACTCAGAGTGGCCCTTGAGGAATTAGCTTAGACGAGCCTGGCTCACAGGAGAAAAACTCTGGGATGCCACCCTGTTGTATGTGTGTATTAGAGGGAATTACAGGCCGCTACAAAGGCCCCTGCCAACGCTGGCCCTCGAATCTAAGTCTAGCGTCTGTAGATATACTAGATTTCTACAAGTATCGAAGCGGCTATTTGGTATGTTGGAAGGGTTAGTGCTGCTGTTGAAGAAATGAGAAATATTCATCGAATTTTTAACAGATTTTAGAATAGAATAAGGCAATAGGAACGAGCCGTTTGGCCCATTCTTGGTTCAATACCGAAGTCCCATGCCGTCAATACCGAAGTCCCATGCCGGGTTAACAGTAGTATTAAAAATCGCGGAAGCTGCTATCTCTTTTTTAAAAAAAGACTGAAAAACTGTTCGTGCTAGTGTGTTGCTGGACTTGAAAAATGTGTTCTGCTGGATGAACAGTGAATAACTATATTCAATGATATACATACCACTATTACCCTCGGTCATTTTGCTTTTTCTTACGAAGTGTATGTGAAACTAATTCATCTCAATTTTAGTTGTGAAGCGTTCTAATTAACGTCATGAGTAGTATCAATTTTTCTTGGAGCTTATGAGAAATAAGGTTAACGATAATTCGTGGTTATTGTAATTTTGCTCAGTGATATTACTGAAACGCGGCAATTGATTTGAGAAAAATTCGGGAAGGTTGTTCTATGAGAAGAATATACAGGGTGTCCATAAAATATCTACCATTTCAAAAATTTATTACAATTGCAATTGATAAAATATTTTATTCAGATTTTTTTTGTATTTAGTGTTTATTACAGTTTTTAATCGCATTTCGCATTTGTGTGTTTCAGGGATCCTGTTTGTGAAAGAGGTGCTGTTGAGACTTTATGAGAAACTTTTATAAGAGACTTTATGGACACCCTGTATTGCTGCAGAAAGAAGACTTCTCAGTTGTCATGTCCCTAAAGTTTTGTCAAAACTTACTTGCTCTTAAAACCCAACTCTCATTTGTTAATTGCTCAGCTGGCACTAGGGAATTGAACTAGTACTTGCACGAGTCTTCAGCTCGGTCTGCATACTTGCATTGTTACAGACCTGGTCTGCATACTTGCATTGTTACAGACTTGGTTTGCATGCTTGCATTGTTACAGACTTGGTTTGCGTGCTTGCACATTAATTAACTTCTCATTACTGTATTTGTATAGCGCTGTGCCACTGATATAAGATGGATTTATAATAATAAATATATATGTATGCTGTATAGCGGACATGATGTATGAACGTAGATATTATAAGTTAGAAGATTAAGTCCCAGTTTGATAAAAGGGACTGTGTAGATTACAACTGACAAATTATGCTTTAATTTTGTATGTACAAATGTTAAGGTTCCGGGTGTGATTATTGGAATAGTTGCAATTGTGGTATTTTTTATATGGTGAGAGAAGCTCATTAGAGTTGTCTTTCAGCCACAGCAGTTTACTGACGCGCATTGCAGTGCTTCTATTATACACATATAGTCTTTATTGGCAACCATAAAATCGGACTTTAGGTTCCCTCTGTCTCTCGATTTCTGTTAAAACTCCTACTATGAACACACCACATTTCAGCACGGAAATAACACTTTAGTAGTTTGAACTAAAGTTTCTCATTCGGTATTAAAATGTATGGGGTCAGAGTCGCCGTTTTGCTGTGTGTAGCTCATGTTGAATTCAAACAGCTGCGAAAGTCTACGGATTTAAGTCCACACATTTGACTATCTCGGCTGGCTCCAATTTTCCAGTGAATTGGAGTGCGAGGACTTCCTTTGTTTGACAGACGGTAGCAGCCCACTTGCATACACAAACACGAGACCTGTGTTTCATTGGAAATTTCCTCTCAGTGCAAACACCGGCTGTGTGTTTGTTAGTTTGTCTGTGTGATGCAGGCTTGGCTCTCCGACCGTCTGCTCTGAAGTTAGGCCTGTAATGGTCGCTAACTGAAAGGCTTATCAGATATGAGAATCTTGAACTGTTCTGCTACTTATTTTATTTCCTTAGTTCACTTGCTGGAAAAATCTGAGGGTGGCGTAGCTTCTTATTGGTCTCCGATCCGTTTCGATTGCCACTGAAATCCAGTGTCTGTGAAAGTCATATGTACTGATACCTAAACTGATATGCTACCAGTCAATACTGTGTTGTTGGTGGTGGTGGTGAGGGCAGGGTGGTGGTGGTGGTGGTGGTGGATGCCAACAAGAGAAATATGAAAGAGCATTCAGCACAGGGAGTGCCTGAAGAGATCAAACGGAAAAAAATAGTAAGATACGCGTTCTGCATATGGCGTACGTAACTGAAAGTTATTCGGGAGCTTTATCTACTGGGTTGTATTGCCTCACAGGTATACAGGGTGTTCACTACAAAAATATACATTAGTATCAATGGTACTGATTTGAAGGTTTTAAAATTATCATTTCGCTTTATTGATTTTAAAACCCTGATATTGGCATCGTTCGTACCGATGTATACATTTTTTGTGAAGACCTTATGCAGTGGTATCTTGTCTACAGATTACCTGTACAACCTACAGTTCTAAAATACTTGACAGAAACTGCTGTATATTATTCTGAAGTAGTGTACCCGTGCCATCAAAAATGATGGCAAATACTATTGGAAAGATATTAAATTAAATTACATATAAGAACGCAATGCAATATATTTAGTTTTATATGTATTTACAAAGGACAAACGCTTTAATTGAGTATTTCTTCAATGACAACATTCCTAGTGAAAAACAAATCATCTACTTAATTTCCTTGAACATCAGTTTCTTTAATTGCTATTTTAATATTATTCGTATTTCTTTTTCGACTTTGCTGCACTCTCTGTCTCATCTCATCGCTTCTTTGATTTTCCTCTTCTTCAGTGTCATTGGGAATCCTTTGCTGCACTCTCTGCCTCATATCTTCTCTCCTTTGACTTGATTCTGCCTCAGTTTCAGCAGCTATTCTTTCTTGCACTGCTATTCTGAAATTCCTTCTACGAACATAATGCTGGTCATCATCCTCCTGTTCACGCCTCTGCGCCTGCCTTAGTCTTGCTGCTGAACGTATGGCCTCTAGTCGTTCTTGTGAACTACTTGCATACTGATCCCGCCTCTGTTGCCTTACAACAGTTTGTTGTTCTTGAGATAATCTTTCTTTCACTCTTCTTTTTCGCTCTCGATTCAGTCTTTTTTTCGTTCCAGTGGAGTTTCCATGCTTTGGGGAACTTATTTTTCTTGTGACAGTAATAAACACTTAGAATACAGTATTTTTGAGCTACAATAGAAGTAGTTATAGCCATTCGTGTCATATCCTCGATACAGAAATTCAGCATTACTGAAAGCAACTGCGAGCTTGTGTATGTATATTGTAATATGTAATACCCCGCCGAACTCCCTATCGACGATACGGACTCGAGTATATAAGGCTTTGGATCTCTCTTATTTTTTTGAAAGTGATTTATAGTAGTGCACTTGTACAGCGAAAATGAGTGTGACACGAAACGTATAAATAAATAAATATATAAACACACGTCGGTCATTCTTAGTATTAGATTCAGTCTTAGACATCTCATCAGACGCATTAGACAGTCTTACAACAAAAAGCTTACAACAAAAATTTCAATAAAGACTCACTAATTCATGAAGGCTGTACGTGCTCCAGCTTGCCGTAACCCTGCTTGTTTTGGAATGGTCAAGCGAATAAACTGGACCGTACGTTCACGCTGTGCCTGATTTAAAGCGACCAAGTTCAGACTTGGGATTCAATATCCGGATACTTCGATAGGTCGGACTTCACTTCTGGCAAGCTTATTACCCTCCACACCTCGAGTATGAGAGTTCAATTATCTTGCGATTCATGATAGCTATAATTCAGTATTTGAGCTCTTATTTATTTGATCACAGTGTGTAGATGAATGGAAAGAAATAATGAAAGCAAGCTGCGTTTAGTTAAGCGTAATTACGTGATCGAATGCTGTGATGCGGAATGCTGTTTTCATCAGCTGGAATTCCGGTTTTCTTTGAACAGTTTATGCTGATGATGAAATGTCCTTATAAATATTGCAGTAGATTCTTTTAATTCGAGTTGTCAATAGACAAAGCTGATGGAAAGTGTTTATATTATGAAATATATTCTGTGCAATAGAAGCCCAACAGCAAGGAGCTCGATTATAACTTCTATTCGAAAGTTGTACGAAAATTGTTTTGCGTAAATTATGTTCACCTACACATATTTCTATATTGTCATTTTTGTCTTAAGCAAACGGTCTTGAAGTAGTGAGACCCAATGACACATACACTGATTCTAGGTGTAACCTCTAATTCTAGGCGTAACCACTAATTCTAAGCGTAATCACTAATTCTTGGCGTAACCACTAATTCTAGGCGTAACCACTAATTCTAAGCGTAATCACTAATTCTAGGCGTAACCACTAATTCTAGGCGTAACCACTAATTCTAGGCGTAACCACTAATTCT
>VCRD01002798.1:0-29421 GCA_006783055.1 Trinorchestia longiramus
ACGCAAAGTCTAGGAACAGACGTGAGAAAATCTAAGGCGGTTATTTCTTCACAATATTACAACAACTCATTACGTAGGTAAAAAATAGTGCGATTTCCTCACCTAAACCACGAGCAGCGACGTCTGTGGCCACTAGAATTGGGGATTTTCCATTACGGAATTCTGCAAGGAAAACGGATAATTAAAAAACGCTAAAAACATCGTAGTGCACGTAGTCTAATTACTGAATTCATACTTCACTAGTAATTTGCACTAAAAACTGCTACGCTGTCGTGGTTCATTGGACACCCAGGATGAGAAAGACTCGTGCCAGCAACGCCACAAGTAGGTCGTCCGTAAGTAGCATTTGCTGGACTTCATACTATCGACTTCAAGAGACAATTAGTCGAATATAATCTGAGCCTTTATACAACACTGTTCCCTAATGACCAAAAATTGAATCAAACTAAATTAGTTCTAAATTCAGCAACGCAATCTAACTTTAAAATAAATATTCAAAAAACAGTAATTCAAGACTAGTATGTGCCGAAGACAACTTGCAAATTAAGATTGGAGCTTTTCCTGCATTCCTGAGGAGATAGACGCATCTCCGTCTAGCATCTCGAAAAGCAAAGAGACTCTACTATACTTGTGACCGGCCAGTTAGTATCGGTGGTAGAAAAAACCCAAATCACTTTCACAAAAATAAAGCTACAAAGCTGTTAAATGCATGTAATGCACGCGTAAAAATAACTGCCTATGCTTACATATACTAACCATGGACCAACGTCGATGCCTCTTCGTGTAGGAATACAAGACAGGAGTTAAATGAAACTACTTTTTCTACTATCCCTTTGATTTCCTGCGGTATCCTACAACAAAATACTTTCCTGTATGTAAATCTCTTTCAAACCCTCAGGAAACTATCCTTGTAATAGTTTCCTTTATCAGCTACCAGCACCTCAATACTTTGAGAATTTCAAAATACCATACTCTAAAATTGACACTTCCAAGCATCGTTCGACATGACATCCGTTCAAAACTGATTCACCTGAAATTCCATTTATCTGAAAGATATCTACCCATACTTCCAAGAGCTTCACTGATGTCACAATCATATCACAATACTAACCTTTAAGAACCCAGTCTCGCTCAGGCTGAGATTTATCACCGTGAATGCCCATAGCAGGGAACCTGTATAAAAGATTGCGTTAGGAGGGACCAACAAAACTTTCTGTAGTTTCTGAAAAAAAATTCAGTTGGAGAATATTTGATGAATTTAGCTGTAGAATAAGCATAATAGAAAGCAGTAATTTGACGAAATATATAAAAATCGACAAATTAGAGTTAATTCGTTGGAATTCACCATTTGCTAGACTGCCTTGGAAATAGTTTGCCCTAAAACTCTCCAAATCAAAAACATTTTGAGGCAGCCAACCACTTGCCATGTTTGGTACGCCAGGAGCATTTAAAACAAAAGGAAGAAGTGATCTTACCCGCTTCTCCTCATGCCACGAGTCACACTGTCTACTTTCTTCTTTGTCTGGCAGAAAATGATTGTTCTGTGTGTCTTCTCTTGAGTCATTTCATTGAGGAGTTTCATCAATCTGGAACGAGTGACACCAATTAATATTAGGCACTATTGTTATAAACCACCTGGAATAGACCCTTTGCATTAGCAGAAAAGGTTACCCAAAATTTCTTCATGATAAACAATTTGAGAATGAGAAGGCATGTACAAAAATTTTGGAACACTCCCACACTACGTAAAAATGGATTACCGGCATTTACAGCAGCATTCTCTCATTTAATAAAGCTACAACGCTGAGAAACTAAAACCACGTGTATTCTATAGACCTGAAAAATACGTAACAAGTTATTGGATAATGCTTCTACTTTAGCAGAGGACTTGACTATGGACACCGAGCGTAGAAATTTTGTGCAAATACTTTTCGAGGAGCATTCGTCGGTTTTCTTTTTTTTAAATACATTTTGGTAACATTAGTACGAGCGTTCCATAGTATCGCCCAACAGTAGATGCAGAGTAAAAAGAATCCTGTGGAAAATCTAAAAAAAATTTGTTTAGTGAAAGTCTTTCACCCGAATAGTAAGAACCTATTACTCACTTGCTCTCCTTATCTGCATCGCGACATACATCGACGATTTGCAAGATATTGTGATTGGCGGAAAGATCCATTGACCCCACGTTTAACTGGATGTAATCCTTTAAGAAATCCTCTGCTAGTTTACGGACCTCTCGAGGCCATGTTGCTGACCACATCAGAGTTTGGCGGTCAGGCTGTTGGGAAATCAAGAAATAGCTGTAACACGTTTACATCCACAACAATTCATCGCAATACTATGTATCAGTTAGCTTACTGGAAATGTCTATAAGAAAATTAAAAATCGTCGTAGACGTCAATTGGGTGAACAAAATTTTGTCTATTCATTTGAAATTCGAGTTTAATGATGAATAACTAGCAATGATGTAATACTAGCGGCTACACGACCAAAACATAGATACACTCACCCGGATTTGGCTGATAATTTTGCGGATCTGAGGCTCGAAACCCATGTCCAACATACGATCTGCTTCATCGAGGACGAGGTATGTGCACCGGGACAGATTAGTTTTCCCCATTTCAAGGATATCGAGAAGGCGACCAGGAGTGGCGATGCAGATCTGAGCAACAGAATCTCATGAGATTGAATAAATTCAGGATATCAGCAGAAAAACGATCCTTATTACAGTTCAATGCAGCACTGAAAAATTCAATTATTTTCTATTTGAATAATAGAAATCTGCTTAGTTATAATACTACTGGAATTCTTAAATCCATGAAGTTCAACAAAAAGTTCCCGTTTCGATCAAAAACCATGCGTCTTGCACAACATGGTATCGTAAGTATTCAAACACCTGGAAATTTAATTATTTCAACCTTCAACATACACGGTAACTTTCTATTGCCTGTCATAGAATGAACTGAAAACTGCGACGGTCCGAATGCTTTTAAGTTTACCAGCAAGTATGTACATTATATAAATAAACGCAGACCCAATAACTTATTTAAGACTTGAGACCTCGAAGGTTGTATTGAAGTAAACTGATACTCTAGATAACCACTAGAAACTAGTAATGATTGCGTACCTCTGCACCATCATGAAGGCTCCTGATTTGGGGCCCCTTAGGAGCACCACCGAAAAGACATACGGCCCTAATCCTGGACGAGGACCCGAAATCCTTGGCTACTGTGTAGATTTGTTGTGCGAGTTCCCTCGTAGGAGCCAACACCAACACAATGGGACCATCACCATACTTGAGTGCAGGCTGCTGGTTGATGTGTACGATGGCAGGCATGATGAAGCCCAGCGTCTTGCCAGAACCAGTTTTGGCAATACCAACCACATCCTTGCCTGATAGAGCCAGAGGCCATCCTTGTGCCTGGATGGCAGTTGGAGCCTGGTAATTCTGCCGACGAACTTCCGCTAAAACGAAGTCAGGAAGCTCATAGTCACTGAAGTTTTGGATGGGCTTGGGGATGTCATATCCCTTCACAGTGATCTCCATCTTCGCCCTAAAAAAAAAAATTTAAATTCAGACAAGACTTGCTAGCTCACACAAGGGAAAAACGTCTTACCTGTGACTCGAGATTCTTTGATGAACACATTGGTCTCAATTAAGAAGCAAATTCACTGCAGTGTAGATAAAAAACTGGTATACGGTTTGTAGTTGATATTTAGGATTTCACAAAATAATGAATGGAACAGGCAAAAATATTGAACACATTTAAAATTCAATAAAACCTTCAATAAATTATTGAAACCAAATCTAAAGAATTAAAACAGACAAATCTTGAGAAATGCTTGTCTTCAAATACATCAGCAAACCTCTTGAAAAATTGGGGTCCACCTGTAATCTAGCTTTACAATTCCTTACCTATAATCATCAACTTCAGCTTGAGACCGGTGCATCAAAACAGGGGAAGGTGTATAGAAGTTCTTCTTGAATGGGATCAAGTTTACCCTGGACCAGTCAACTTTCTTCAAGTTGTTACCAGGACCTCCACCCTGAGAGTTAGAGTAACGGTCTAAACCATATCCTCCACCACCGCCACGTCGGCCACCACCACCGCCACCCCCACCATAGCTTCCACGGCCTCCAGCTCCTCCGCCGTAACTGCTTCGACCACTGTCGCTACGGCTGTAACCTCCGTAACCATTGCTCGTGCCTGAACCTCCACCGTAACCATTGCTGCTGCTGGAACCTCCACCATAACCATTGCTGCTGCCTCCACCACCTCCACGGCTTCCGCTGTAGCGGTCGCTTCCACTTCCTCTTCCACTAAAAATTTGAAAACATTCATTAGCCAAAACTATAACACGCAACACTGCACAGTCTACATGAGTTAGGTCTCAAAACTGTTCACATGAGAACATCAACACCATGAGAAATGAACAAGTGTTATAGAAATGGCACAAAGATGACTATATTGTTCAAACAAATGCTACTCTTGCATGGTTAAACACCTTCACTAATTAAGAACACAGAACAATTCTATTGCAGATGTGAGAAACTTCAAACGTAAGAGTATCAAGATCTAATGTTAGACCATTGGTTCCCAACCTGGGCTAAATTACCTTCTGGGGGTAATTTAGCAATTTTCTAAGGGGTAATGGAGGGGTGACAAAAAAATGTTAAGAATTTTGAAAGTCAAGAAACCAAGTGTTGACAAAACACTTGCAAAATGTAGACAAAATTTTGTGAAAGGGGTAACATGCTTAATGTGGCATGCTAAATTGGGTAACAAGCTGAAAAAGGTTGGGAACCACTGTGTTAGACTTAAAATGAGTTGATCTTGTAATACACATGTGAGTGGAGTCTTCAGTAATTAAATCCATACAAAAGGAGAAGCAACAAGTGATGCTCACTATTAATATAGAAGAACATGGTACATCAGTCAACAGCACACTAGTTATTCAGTCAACTTAAATATTCAGTAAATTTGTCTGGACTCACTCAAATTTGCAACAAAAATACAGTATCAAACAGAGCACACATTTAATTTTTCCTACTGAAGAAAATGCTTGAGTTTTTCAGAGAATAGTCTTCACTTTGATATACTGCAAAATATCTTAAAGCACTCAATGCAAGAGTTAAAAATACTACCCTTAATATACAGCTAATATTTCCAAAGAAGCTACACTTAATATACAGCTAGTATCAAGAGCATTACTGATGCAGTAATTTCTACTTTTCAGTTACCAGACATGTGCTACAAATCAAGCATAATGAGCATGTTAACATGTGTAACATGTTAGCTTGAAGGTCTTAACTAAAGGAGATTTGGTTTGCAGAGCATGATGGCTTCGTCCTATGCTCCAAATTTCAATTTATAAGTTTCAATTATAAGTTGACAAGTTAAAATAAAAATACAAAATGTAAACTTTGCAACAATCTCCAACTTCATGAACATCTAATGACAAAGCAACAAAAAATAAAATAAAGCATGTCACAGCAATACATTTCAACAGGAAAAATATTTCCAGAATAAATTTTGTTAAGGGATTAAGAATATGAAGTTCTAATGATAAAAATCTATTTACATATATAGCCACATGTTCAGTATGACCTATATAATGCCAGAGAAATGTTCTTCATGAAGCCCATATGGCCTGATAACTTTTATAGTTTCATTCATAAGCTTCAAAGCAGAAGCCTCAAAAACAAATTAACACCAGCTATGACCAAAGATGCTCAAAGAAATTCTTCAAAACTCGGCATTTAATTTTAACCATAACTTGGCATATATACTTAAACACAGGCAAAGTCATGAAGGTCTAATATTTTCATCTCATCTAAAACTAATATTTAACTTTAACCAAATGAATTCATTGAAACCACACAAATTAATGTCTCATGTCATCACATAATCAACTAACTTCAGAACACATAATAAATTTATGCATGTCTGGCAATATATAAGCACGAGGGACTTGATATTACAGGAATATTAGTTATGAAGGTAAATTCTTGAGCCAACACCCACATGGCGACACACATGCGCAGGTTTCCCTACCTGCATTAAACTACTAACTTTTTTCCCCATTCTTTATACGACGGACCAGCCCTATAATGGCATTCTAATCAATACTCAGACCTGTTTATTACAAGTTTTTACAGCTTTTAACCGTATTGATCTGCAACATCTAATAACGAAAAATTATTAGACAAAGCAAAGATTACGCAACCGGAACTGACTAGATTTCTCTTGTATTACACGATGAGTATTACGAATATGATGGAATACATTTAGTGCTGGAGCACTGATGTAAGAAAACAAGGAAAATATGGCAAAAACCTAATATAAACTATAAACCGAACTGCATATTTGAGTCACCATCGTAACTGGAACGCATTCTGACGTCAGCAAGACTTATCGATCACACGACTGAGGGATGCTGGGCCTTAAACTTTCACATACATAAATAAGACAAATTATAAGAAGCCATTAACTTCTAATATGAATACTTACCCACTCAGATTAACCATGCTCATGGAGAAGGATGACTTGCACACAACAAATTCAAGTATTTCACTGAACTAACAGACACACAACAACTCCTGAGCCTGACTGATAATGAAAGACTCTGCTACGACGTTGCCATACCGTAGTGGTGAAAATTTACTCTGAATTAAAATGGAAATAACCCTCCCTCTTCTAGACCAGCAGGTGAACGAACACACGGCTACTATTTTCCATTATTAATATATGTGCTAAAATAATAAGCAAATGTGTAATGTCGAAATTAAAATTCGCAATTAGAATATGAATACAAAAAGTAAATAAAACTGGTTTGTTGAGTAAAATGACTTTTTGAAAAAATATATAGTGGTCTATTTTGCATACATTGCCGACTAGCATACACTAAAATATGTCATATAAATTTTTTAATCAAAATTTTTTTAAACTTTGTGTAAAGCACACATAAAAGCTTCTAAACCGTGGTTTTAGAACATATATTACACTAAGCTGTAAATTTCAATGAATTTCTTTACCGTAACAAAATTATATGGAGTTATGCTTTCCAGCAGAACCAATATTATTTTCTCTGTAATTTTAAGAAGCTTCTGATAAATCCACACTACCCCATTGTGAGCCATTCACACACAACAAGAACTCTTTCAATTTTTTAAGAACACATGTGGCGCATTATTGTAATTCAGAAAACATCAGTGAATATTTTTCAGCTATTCCTTAGTTACATGCACCTTTGTTGTATGCCTATTTATCTCATTTATAAATGATATCACAAATTATACCTAATATTAAGATCACTAAACGATTATTTTATTTTTCACGTTCATACTCGTATTTCCATCAGTAACTATTCTTGTGAGAGCACTACGGCACTGTCTCTAATTATTTTTTCTCGATAGTATCGATACGATTCACTGAAACGAGTCTTTTTGCATTTTCATATTAACGGTTAATATCCAGCCCTTAGCTATGAAAAAATAACATCATCCCTATTATGGGATGATGTTATTGTTAGCCCTATTATGTACATGTGTAGTAGTGGTAGGATAGATTTTGTTTTTTCTAGTGAAAAACTAGGTTCCATATTCTAAAATGTGATAAAGATTAGAACCAAATTATTTGTAGCTGTGACTTTTAATTCATAGTTGGATTCGTTTTTCTTTCTTTTCGATACGGTTTATTTGATTTGCATAATATTGAAATAATGTCTTAGTATCAGAAGCGACACACCTACTAATACTAGCTGTGGTTTTCATTCAATTAAGTTAGCATACCTCTTACTGAAAGTATTCACATTGAACAATAATTTCAATTTTGGCTCCAGAATCGCTTAAGAATATTCAGTGACGAAACAGAGACATAAAGAAGTACATACATTTTATTAGTTGGAATAGTAAATTATTTTCAATTAAAGTTACTAAATTTATTTATAAATGTTTACAACTGCATTGTAACTTCTATACGTAATTTAAGGAACAAAAGCTTATTGAGCTTCATGAGTTATTACATGTTATGAGTTACATGTCATGAGTTATTGCATGTGCTGAAAACATGTTTCTATTTTTTGACAAGGTTGATTAAAAACTTTCAGGATCTGAGGTTTTTAATGTTGGCATGAATATATTAAGAAAACGAGTCATTTTGTATCTCAGCAGCTAAGAGATTTCTATGTTCAATTACATAATTATCCATCAAGAGATAAACTGGCTTTAATCATCTTGAATATGTAGTGTGTAAATATGTATATGACGATGAAAAATTAGTGTTCGGTGTCGTGTATATTATTTCTGACACACATACATGTAGTCAACTTTTGTAAACAATGTTTAGAAGATCACATGCCAGGGGAGGTAAAATAAATTTCAGGCACTAAACATTTTCCAATAGCGTCATTTGCTCTTTGACATCTCTGATGTACTGCAAAGTAAATATATGCCCTCCATCTTCTCTGCACACCTCTAAAAAAAAATTCACATGTATAATTGTTTTGAATTAATTTTTGTTCGTATTGGGCTAACAAATACATAGAACGTTATAATATGCATAGGTACTAAGCATAGCGTTTGCTTGATACAGAATTACATTATATTATTTATTCGTCTGCCTCGTTTCAGCGGAAAACCTGGTGAAATGTACTAGTTAAATTGTAACAGCATCACCGACACTTATAATAAAACAGACATTATTGACCACTCGTATGTAAGACACTTAAACAACGTCAGGAGCGAGGACCTCGAGAAGATAAGTAAAGTTGAGAAATTCCTCTCCTTGTCGCTGACATCAGACTTACCATCTGACATCAGACGTACCATCTGACATCAGACTTACCATCTGACATCAGACGTAGCATCTGACATCAGACTTACCATCTGACATCAGACTTACCATCTGACATCAGACTTACCATCTGACATCAGACTTACCATCTGACATCAGACTTACCATCTGACATCAGACTTACCATCTGACATCAGACTTACCATCTGACATCAGACTTACCATCTGACATCAGACTCACCATCTGACATCAGACTTACCATCTGACATCAGACTCACCATCTGACATCAGACTTACCATCAGCTATAGGCAGCGGTGAACTGGGCTTGTCTAGCTGTACTTCCATCGCACAGCAGTATCTGAAGGTGTTCGTTTATTGCTTTAGTTTATACAATTGAGTTTGAATGTACTATTAGTATCACTGAATATACTTCAAGGATGATGGAACAACAGCCTTCATAATCTAACTTTTGAAGTTAAAGCTTGTGTTATTCGGTGTTATAGTATGAAACCTCAGTTAAATTGCTTATATCTTTTTTGTGCATTATAATAAAAGTCTACATTTCATTATTTATTTAATACAGCAAGAAGAAACATATGCGTAATTATATGGTAAACAAATGAGTTGTTTCTAGATCGAGCTACATGTTTCTTTCAGATTGTAAAGCATCATTTATGCAACAAATTCTCGTCCAGTTGGTGTACATGGAGTTCAAGTTTTAATGGGAACAGAACTAATATGAGATGTATCATCTGAGGGACACAGGGAGAGAACACAATGGTTGATAGTCAATGTCTAATTTCAATCAATTTAAATATGAGTACAGGTTCCTTTTAGCAATAGCTGTTATGGAACTTATGGCCGCTACAACGTTACATTGAGCAATGTTTTAGTAAATTGTGGACATGTTCATAAAATTACGGTAAGCAATATCACAATATTACAAACCATACGAACCTAATTTCATGAACTTATACGCAGTTGTTCAAGGTTAGAAGATGAACGTCGTCGTATCTCCAACGCAAAACAAATAGAAAGGAACTACTGGCAGGGTCCCTGTGAATTCTGCAGTAACACGTATATTTACTCTCTTATTAAATGGGAGGTCATCTACCTTATACACGTACTTCTATGCAATCATCATCAGCGTACTTTTAGTCGTAATTTATTTAGAACGATATTTGTGAAGATAACACAAAAGAAATGAAGATGTATTTATTCAAGCATACTTATTTTAGAACACGTTCCTAAGAATAGCTCAACATTCAATGATCCCTGAAGTGCAATGGCTTCTGAATGTATAGGTGTGGTGCATAGCAACTCTAGAATTATAGGGTCTGCTACCATAATATTAATAGCATAAAAATATTTAACTTGCACAATGTCTTGAAATAAAACGTGTATCTACTAACACAGGCTGCCAATATTCTCATCGGGTAGTAAAAAGGCAGCGTGTGAGTGTACATGTACAAGTTTTTTTCTTTAATTTCTATTCTGATAGTGTCAAATTTCAATATTGACTTTAAGTATTTGTCTTTAGTTTTACAGAAATGACGATGGAGCTACCCTCACTACGTTTCCAAAAAAGGATTTTTAATTTTTATTCATTATATGTTTTCAATTTCTTCATACAAATTTTTTAGTATCGATTGCTACGAAAGAGCAATGTTAATTCATTTTCCCATGTTCGTATAGACACCCACGCTTCCTAGGTTATTTAGATTGAAAAGAAACGTTTACTGTACAGCTACGCAGTGCACACCGCGTCAGGAGCTCACAGGTCGGACGGCCTCTCGAACAAAGAAAAGAGCTGTGCCTGTACAAAGGATCTCCGTACACCGTCTGCTTCCATTAGTCAAAGTGAAGACAGGAAGAATATTTCTGTTTAGGCGTTGTACCAGCCACCATCGCAATTTTCTTCATGTTTTCCAAGGAAATGACTACAACGGAGTAGTCATCGCCATACTTTTTACCTACAGCGTAACAACGTCAAAACTACAGTAGAATTTACTCGTGGAAAAATTTACTGGATCACCAAGAACAAAAAGACATTCATGAAAATTCTGTTAGCAATACATGCTTTTTCTCAAACTATTACCATCGATGATGCCATGTATATTTGAAATTTTGCATCAACGTATCGAATTTTCAGTCTACTCTCTAATATCACGGAAAACTGTTGGTGAACGTTAATTCGCCCTCGAATCTGGAAGTAGACCTACATCTTGTTTATGCTTTAGGGAAATCTAGAGCCTTCCAGACATCGCAAATGAGAAGAAGCNCACTAGTTCTAGGACACACTAGTTCTAGGACACACTAGTTCTAGGACACACTAGTTCTAGGACACATTAGTTCTAGGACACATTAGTTCTAAGATACACTACACTAGTTCTAGGACACACTAGTTCTAAGACACACTAGTTCTAAGACACACTAGTTCAAGGACACACTAGTTCTAAGACACACTAGTTCTGCTTCACCGAAAACAGAAAAAGAAAAAATCGAAGTTTACTACCACGCTTTTTCTACGATAATTTTTACTCAAAGACTTCAGATTTTCTCAGTTTTCACCGCCAATCGTAAAGAGCTCTTCATTATTAATACTAATGGCTGGGTACTTTTCTTTGTGGTTACATCATAATTCTAAATTTTCTTCAGGGCAATCCACGCTTCGAAAAAGCATTTGTATGCATAGGTACGCAATAATTTATCTTTCGGATAAATCGTGAAATACGTTTCTTAGTGACATGATACTTATATTAAAAGAACCAGTTTTGTCCTGCAGTCATTCATTATAAGCAATAAAAAAACATATTGACTAGTTCTTGTGATATTCATGGATTTTTTCCCTAAGCTAAGGAACAACAACTTTAATAACTCGCCTGAAAAGTATTCAGGCAATCACAGAACGAAATGCAAAAGTGCAATTACAGACCAATGAAATTGGCTTTCCCCTAAAATTTTAGGACTCTCAGAAAGTTAGCTAACGTTATTGAATGTTGCAGTACAATAATCACGAATGATAATGCATGATAATGTGTTGGCAAAGGAAGTGTGTTGAGGGGCTGTGCCCCGTGCTTGCCTGCTTTGCATGGTTAGGGCTTGTTGTCCTCGTGGATCCCTGCACTACATTTCACTGTTGAACAGCAACCGCTGTTACACACGCAACAAGTACAACAAACGGTTTACTCGGTTTAGTTTTCCAACAAGAACTCAGAGGCTTAGAATATCAAGTGTAACAAAGTAATGATCACATTTTTCTATCATTTATCTGGCTGAACTAAGTTTTAGAATCGCCCTTGTGGAATTTTACAGTACTTAAGTTTTCAAAAGAGATGCATCAATTTCATATACTGATTCAAAAACTGTGACTGTAATTCTTTAAATTTGTTTAGTGTTATCAAATGACTACTTCAGTAGAATAATCTATGCCTAGATTGAAATGAATCTATCAATAACCTTGTTTGGTTTCTTAAAAATTTCACGCAGGAATCTCTGCAACTATAACAATTTAACCATAACTGACTTTGAATATTGAATTTCTGAAGAAAGAGTTAAAAATAGCTCTAAAAAAGGCACAACACAATTTTCTCAGGATACATTGAATATAGCAGTAACATACATAGACACTCTTACTCCATCAATGCTTATTGATGACGCTACTTCCGATGTCTGTCATCGATAGGAGGAAAAGCAAAAATCAAGAGGGATTACACGAGGACTTAATTTGCACTAGCGCTCGTAGAATAAGAAACTTCTCCGATTTTCAAGTTGCGTATGTTAAATTCATGATAAAATTTCAAGGTACATGAAACTCCAAACATATGAATGAATTATTCCTTGAACTTATGCGCCTGAATTGTACTCGAGCAATTGCTGAGCTGCAATAATGTTATTCAATATCTGTACCAACTTTGAAACGCATGAACTTTTGAAGTCCTTAGAACCCTTCGATATGAGATATTTTGTGAAAAAATATTTACGGAGGTAACTTTGTGCTTACCTACGTACCAACGAAGCCATTTTTGTTTGTCCTTTCTCCATGCAGACGCCCATACCTAAGTAGCAGCTATTCTGGCCTTTCACGTGAGATGTCCTCCCTCTCTCTTCTGCTCTCCCACTCAGAAAAGGATATACTCCCTCCCACTCCGCGCTCTCTCTCACATGCTCTCCCACTCAGAAGCGTCTATTGATCCAACGTAACAGAGGCTCTCACTCAGCCAGAGTAGCGCAGGGCATGCGCCTT
This sequence comes from Trinorchestia longiramus, assembly GCA_006783055.1. Taxonomy (NCBI): domain Eukaryota; kingdom Metazoa; phylum Arthropoda; class Malacostraca; order Amphipoda; family Talitridae; genus Trinorchestia; species Trinorchestia longiramus. Next base: position 13,044 of record VCRD01002798.1, read on the forward strand.
GCTCCAAACGCATGCGCAACGTAGCATAGCGACCTCACCGTTCCGTTACCCTCGCTTCCTCACCGTCGCAGCATCCTCCTCATCTTGCTCTCTCCCTCTCTCGCTTCTTCTCATTTGCGATGTCTGGAAGGCTCTAGATTTCCCTAAAGCATAAACAAGATGTAGGTCTACTTCCAGATTCGAGGGCAAATTAACGTTCACCAACAGTTTTCCGTGATATTAGAGAGTAGACTGAAAATTCGATACGTTGATGCAAAATTTCAAATATACATGGCATCATCGATGGTAATAGTTTGAGAAAAAGCATATATTGCTAACAGAATTTTCATGAATGTCTTTTTGTTCTTGGTGATCCAGTAAATTTTTCCACGAGTAAATTCTACTGTAGTTTTAACGTTGTTACGCTGTAGGTAAAAAGTATGGCGATGACTACTCCGTTGTACTCATTTCCTTGGAAAACATGAAGAAAATTGCGATGGTGGCTGGTACAACGCCTAAACAGAAATATTCTTCCTGTCTTCACTTTGACTAATGGAAGCAGTCCTTTGTACAGGCAGAGCTCTTTTCTTTGTTCGAGAGGCCGTCCGACCTGTGAGCTCCTGACGCGGTGTGCGCTGCGTAGCTGTACAGTAAACGTTTCTTTTCACTCTAAATAACCTAGGAAGCGTGGGTGTTTATACGAACATGGGAAAATGAATTAACGTTGCTCTTTCGTTGCAATGGATACTAACAAATTTGTATGAAGAAATTGAAAACATATAATGAATAAAAATTAAAAATCCTTTTTGGGAAACGTAGTTAGGGTAGCTCCATCGTCATTTCTGTAAAACTAAAGACAAATACTTAAAGTCAGTATTGAAATTTGACACTATTAGAATGGAAATTAAAGAAAAAACTTATACATGTACACTCACACGCTGCCTTTTTACTACCCGATGAGGATATTGGCAGCCTGTGTTAGTAGATACACGTTTTATTTTCAAGACATCGTGCAAGTTAAATATCTTTATGCTATTAACATTATGGTAGCACACCCTATAATTCTAGAGTTGCTATGCACCACACCTATACATTCAGAAGCCATTGCACTTCAGGGATCATTGAATGTTGAGCTATTCTCAGGAACGTGTTCTAAAATAAGTATGTTTGAATAAATACATCTTCATTTCTTTTGTGTTGTCTTCACAAATATCGTTCTAAATAAATTACTACTAAAAGTACGCTGATGATGATTGCATAGAAGTACGTGTATAAGGTAGATGACCTCCCATTTAATAAGAGAGTAAATATACGTGTAACTGCAGAATTCACAGGGACCCTGCCAGTAGTTCCTTTCTATTTGTTTTGTGTTGGAGATGTGACGACGTTCATCTTCTAACCTTGAACAACTGCGTATAAGTTTATGAAATTAGGTTCGTATGGTTTGTAATATTGTGATATTGCTTACCGTAATTTGATGAACATGTCCACAATTTACTAAAACTTTGCTCAATGTAACGTTGTAGCGGCCATAAGTTCCATAACAGCTATTGCTAAAATGAACATGTACTCTTATTTAAATTGATTGAAATTAGACATTGACTATCAACCATAGTGTTCTCTCCCTATGTCCTTCAGATGATACATCTCATATTAGTTCTGTTCCCATTACAACTTGAACTCCATGTACACCAACTGGACGAGAATTTCTTGTATAAATCATGCTTTACAATCAGAAAGAAACATGTAGCTCGATCTAGAAACAACTCATTTGTTTACCATATACTATATTAAAATTACGCATATATTTCTTCTTGCTGTATTAAATAAATAATGAAATATAGACTTTTATTATAATGCACAAAAAAAGATATAAGCAATTTAACTGAGGTTTCATACTATAACACCGAATAACACAAGCTTTAACTTTAAAAGTTAGATTATGAAGGCTGTTGTTCCATCATCCTTGAATTATATTCAATGATACCAATAGTACATTCAAACTCAATTGTATAAACTAAAGCAATAAACGAACATCTCCAGATACTGCTGTGCGATGGAAGTACAGCTAGACAAGCCCAGTTCACCGCTGCCTATAGCTGATGGTAAGTCTGATGTCAGATGGTAAGTCTGATGTCAGATGGTAAGTCTGATGTCAGATGGTAAGTCTGATGTCAGATGGTAAGTCTGATATCAGATGGTAAGTCTGATGTCAGATGGTAAGTCTGATGTCAGCGACAAGGAAAGGAATTTCTCAACTTTACTTATCTTCTCGAGGTCCTCACTCCTGACGTTGTTTAAGTGTCTCACAAACGAGTGGTCAATAATGTCTGTTTTATTATAAGCGTTAGTGATGCTGTTACAATTTAACTAGTACATTTCACCAGGTTTTCCGCTGAAACGAGGCAGACGAATAAATAATATAATGTAATTCTATATCAAGCAAACGCTATGCTTAGTACCTATGCATATTATAACGTTCTATGTATTTGTTAGTCGAATACGAACGAAAATTAATTAAAAAAAATTATACATATGAATATTTTTTCTTAGAGGTGTGCAGAGAAGATGGAGGGCATACATCTACTTTGCAGTACATCAGAGATGTCAAAGAGCAAACACGCTGTTGAAAAATGTTTAGTGCCTGAAATTTATTTTACCTCCCCTGGCATGTGATCTTCTAAACATTGTTTACAAAAGTTGACTACACGTATGTATGTCAGAAATAATATACACGACACCGAACACTAATTTTTCATCGTCATATACATATTCACACACTACATATTCAAAATGAGTAAAGCCAGTTTATCCTTTGATAGATAATTATGTAATTGAACATACAAATCTCTTAGCTCCTGAGGTACAAAATGACTCGTTCTCTTAATATATTTATACCAACATTAAAAACCTCAGATCCTGAAACTTTTTAAGGCATGGGACTTCGGTATTGAACCAAGAATGGGTCAAACGGCTCGTTCCTATTGCCTTATTCTATTCTATTCTATTCTAATCAACCTTGTCAGAAAATGCGAAAAGACTCGTTTCAGTGAATCGTATCGATACTATCGAGAAAAAATAATTAGAGACAGTGCCGTAGTACTCTCACAAGAATAGTCACTGATGGAAATATGAACGTGAAAAATAAAATAATCGTTTAGTAATCTTAATATTAAGCATAATTTGTGATATCATTTATAAATGAGATAAATAGGGACACAACAATGGAGCATGTAACTAAGAAATAGCTGAAAATATTCACTGATGTTTACTGAATAACAATAATGCGCCACATGTGTACTTAAAAAATTGGAAGAGTTCGTGTTGTGTGTGAATGGCTGTCAATGGTGTAGTGTGGATTTATCAGAAGCGTCTTAAAATTACAGAGAAAATAATATTGGTTCTCCTGGAAAGCATAACTCCATATTATTTTGTTACGGTAAAGAAATTCATTGAAATTTACAGCTTAGTGTAATATATGTTCTAAACCTCCAGTTTAGAGGCTGTTATGTGTGATTTGCACAAAGTTTAAGAAAATTTTGATTAACAAATTTATATGACATATTTTAGTGTATGCTGGTCGGCAATATATGCAAAATAGACCACTATATATTTTTTCAAAAAGTCATTTTACTCAACAAACCAGTTTTATTTACTTTTTGTATTCATATTCTAATTACAAATTTTAATTTCAACATTACACATTTGCTTATTATTTTAGCACACATATTAATAATGAAAAATAGTAACAGTATGTTCGTTGACCTGCTGGTCTAGAAGAGGGGGGATTATTTCCATTTTGATTCAGAGTAAATTTTCACCACTACGGTCTGGCAACGTTGTAGCAGAGTCTTTCATTATCAGTCAGGCTCAGGAGTTGTTGTGTGTCTGTTAGTTCAGTGAAATACTTGAATTTGTTGTGTGCCAGTCATCCTTCTCCATGAGCATGGTTAATCTGAGTGGGTAAGTATTCATATTAGAAGTTAATGGCTTCCTATAATTTGTCTTATTTATGTATGTGAAAGGTTTAGGCCCAGCATCCCTAAGTTGTGTGATCGATAAGTCTTGCTGACGTCAGAATGCGTTCTAGTTACGATGGTGACTCAAATATGCAGTTTGGTTTATAGTTTATATTAGGTTTTTGCCATATTTTCGTGTTTTCTTACATCAGTGCTCCAGCACAAAATGTATTCCATCATATTCGTTATACTCATTGTATAATACAGGAGAAATCTAGTCAGTTCCGGTTGCTTAATCTTTGCTTTGTCTAGTAATTTCTCGTTATTGGATGGTACAGATTAATACGGTTAAAAGCTGTAAAAATTTCTAATGAACAGGTCAAAGTATTCAGTATTATGCTATTTTAGGGCTGGTCCGGCGTATAAAGAATGGGGAAAAAGTCTTAGTAGTTGAATGCAGATACGGAAACCTGCGCATGTGTGTCGCCATGTGGGTGTTGGCTCAAGAATTTACCTGTAAAACTAATACACCTGAAATTTTAAGTCCCTCGTCCTTATTTATTGCCCGACAAGTATAAATTTATCATGTGTTCTGAAGTTCGTTGATTATGTGATGACACGAGACATTAATTTCTGCGGTTTGAATGAATTCATTTGATTTAAAAGTTAAATATTAGTTTTAGATGAGATAAAAATATTAGACCTTCATGACTTTGACTTTAAGTATATATGCCAAGTCATGAGGGTTAAAATTAAATGCAGAGTTTAAGAATTTCTATGAGCATCTTTGGTTAAAGCTGGTGTTAATTTGTTTATGAAGCTTCTGCATTGGTGCTTTGAAGCTTATGTTGAATGCAACTGTAATTGAAGTTATCAGGCAATATGGGCTTCATGAAGAACATTACTCTGGCATTATATGGGTCATACTGAACATGTGGCTATACATGTAAAGAAATTTGTATTGTCAGAACTTCATATTTTAAATCCTTTAACAAAATTTATTCTGGAAATATTTTTTTCTGTTGAAATGTATTGCTCTGGCATGCTTTATTTTATTTTTTGTTGCTTTGTCATGAGATGTTGAAGTTGGAGATTGTTGCAAAGTTTAAGACATTATTTGGTATATTTATTTTAATTTGAATGTGTTAACTTATAAATTGAAATTTGGAGCATAGGATGAAGCCATCATGCTCTGCAAACCAAGTCTCCTTTTGTTAAGATTTTCAAGCTAATATATTACACATGTTAACATGCTCATATTATACTTGATTTGTTGCACATGTCTCATAACTGAAAAGTAGAAATTACTGCATCAGTCTCTTGATACTTACTGAAATATTAGCTGTATATTAAGCGTAGCTTCTATGGTCATATTAGCTGTATATTAAGGGTAGCTTTTTTAACTCTTGCATTGAGTGCTTTAAGATATTTTGCAGTATATCAAAGTGAAGACTATTTATTCTTTGATAAACTCAAGCATTTTCTTCAGTAGGAAAAATGTGTGCACTGTTTGATACTGTATTTTTGTTGCAAATTTGAGTGAGTTCAGACAAATTTGCTGAATATTTAAGTTAGCTGATGTAGTGTTGACATGTAGTGTTAACTGATGTACTGTGTTGTATAGTAGTAGTGAGCAACACTTGTTGCTTCTCCTGTTGTATGGATTCAATTACTGAAGACTCCACTCATTTTAAGTCTAACAACATTAGATCTTGATGTTCTTATGTTTGAAAACAAATACATTTTTTTTTCAAAGTTTCTCACATCTATAATAGAATTGTTCTATGTATTCTTAATTAGTGAAGGTGTTTAACCATGCAAGAGTAGCATTTGTTTGAACAATATAGTCATCTTTGTGCCATTTCTATAACATTTGTTCATTTCTCATGGTGTTGATTTTAATCCTGTCTTGTTTCCTGCATGTGAACAGTTTTGAGACCTAACTCATGTAGACTGTGCAGTGTTGTGTGTTATAGTTTTGGCTAATGAATGTTTTCAAATTTTTAGTGGAAGAGGAAGTGGAAGCGACCGCTACAGCGGAAGCCGTGGAGGTGGTGGAGGCAGCAGCAATGGTTATGGTGGAGGTTCCAGCAGCAGCAATGGTTACGGTGGAGGTTCAGGCGCGAGCAATGGTTACGGAGGTTACAGCCGTAGCGACAGTGGTCGAAGCAGTTACGGTGGAGGAGCTGGAGGCCGTGGAAGCTATGGTGGGGGTGGCGGTGGTGGTGGCCGACGTGGCGGTGGTGGAGGATATGGTTTAGACCGTTACTCCAACTCTCAGGGTGGTGGTCCTGGTAACAACTTGAAGAAAGTTGACTGGTCCAGGGTAAACTTGATCCCATTCAAGAAGAACTTCTATACACCTTCCCCTGTTTTGATGCACCGGTCTCAAGCTGAAGTTGATGATTATAGGTAAGGAATTGTAAAGCTAGATTACAGGACCCCAATTTTTCAAGAGGTTTGCTAATGTATTTGAAGATGAGCATTCCTCAAGATTTGTCGGTTTTCTTTTAGACTTTCAATAATATGTTGTTGAATTTTAAATGTGCTCAATAGTTTTGCCTATGCCATTTTTTGTGAAATTCTAAATAGGAACTGCAAACCCTATACCAGTTTTTTATCTACACTGCAGTGAATTTGCTTCTTAATTGAGACCAATGTGTTCATCAAAACGAGTCTCGAGTCACAGAGTTAAGAAGTTTTTCTCTTGTGTGCGCAAGAAAGTCTCACCGATATTTAAAATCCCCTTTTTTTTAGGGCGAAGATGGAGATCACTGTGAAGGGATATGACATCCCCAAGCCCATCCAAAACTTCAGTGACTATGAGCTTCCTGACTTCGTTTTAGCGGAAGTTCGTCGTCAGAATTACCAGGCCCCAACTGCCATCCAGGCACAAGGATGGCCTCTGGCTCTATCAGGCAAGGATGTGGTTGGTATTGCCAAGACTGGTTCTGGCAAGACGCTGGGCTTCATCATGCCTGCCATCGTGCACATCAACCAGCAGCCTGCACTCAAGTATGGTGATGGTCCCATTGTGTTGGTGTTGGCTCCTACGAGGGAACTCGCACAGCAAATCTACACAGTAGCCAAGGATTTCGGGTCCTCGTCCAGGATTAGGGCAGTATGTCTTTTCGGTGGTGCTCCTAAGGGGCCCCAAATCAGGAGCCTTCATGATGGTGCAGAGGTACGCAATCGTCACTAGGTTTTAGTGGTATGTCATCTAGAGTATCAGTTTGCTTCAATACAACCTTCGAGGTCTTTAGTGTAAAGTAACTGTTATTGGCACTGCGTTTATTTATAAAATGTACATGCTTGCTTGTAAATTTAAAAGCGTTCAGACTGTCGCAGTTTTCAGTTTTTCTATGACGAGCAATAGAAAGTTAACGTGTTTGTTGAAGGCTGTAGTAATTAAATTTCGGGCTGTTTGAATATTTAAGATAACATATTGTGCAAGACGCATGGTTTTTGATTGAAACGGGGAACTTTTTGTTTAACTTTATGGATTTAAGAATTCCAGTAATATTATAACTAGATTTTTATTGTTGAAATAAAAAATAATTGATTTTTTTCAGTGCTGCGTTGAACTGCAATTAAGATTGTTTTTCTGCTGATATCCTGAATTTATTCAATCTCATGAGATTCTGTTGGTCAGATCTGCATCGCCACTCCTGGTCGCCTTCTCGATATCCTTGAAATGGGGAAAACTAATCTGTCCCGGTGCACATACCTCGTCCTCGATGAAGCAGATCGTATGTTGGACATGGGTTTCGAACCTCAGATCCGCAAAATTATCAGCCAAATCCGGGTGAGTTTCTTATGTTTTGGTTGTGTGGCCGCTAGTATTAAATCAATGCTAGTTTTATCATTAAACTCGAATTTCAAATGAATAGACAAACTTTTGTTCACCCAATTGACGTCTACGACGATTTTTAATTTTCCTATAGATATTTCCAGTTAGCTGGCTGATCCATAGTATTATTGCGATGAATTGTTGTGGATGTAAATGTGTTACAGCTTTTTCTTGCTTTGCCAACAGCCTGACCGCCAAACTCTGATGTGGTCAGCAACATGGCCTCGAGAGGTCCGTAAACTAGCAGAGGATTTCTTAAAGGATTACATCCAGTTAAACGTGGGGTCAATGGATCTTTCCGCCAATCACAATATCTTGCAAATCGTTGATGTATGTCGCGATGCAGACAAGGAGAGCAAGTGAGTAATAGGTTCTTACTCTTCGGGTAAAAGACTTGCACTAAAAATTTTTTTTTCAATTTTCCACAGGATTCTTTTTACTCTGCATCTACTGTTGGGCGATACTATGGAACGCTCGTACTAATGGTACCAAAATATATTTTAAAGAGGAATTCTCCTCGAAAAGTATTTGCAAAATTTTTCTACGCTCGGTGTACATAGTCAAGTCCTCTGCCAAGTAGAAGCATTATCCAATAACTTACGTATTTTTCAGGTCTATAGAATACGTTTTGGGTTCTCAGCGTTGTAGCGTTGCATTAAATGATAGAATGCTGCTGTAAATGCCAGTAATCCATTGTTACGTAGTGTGGGAATGTTCCAAAAATTTTGTCCATGCTTTCTCATTCTCAAATTGTTTATCATGAAGAAATTTTGGGTAACCTTTTCTGCAAATGCAAAGGGTCTATTCCAGGTGGTTTATAACAATAGTGCCCAATATTAATTGGTGTCACTCGTTCCAGATTGATGAAACTCCTCAATGAGATGACCCAAGAGAAGACACACAGAACAATCATTTTCTGCCAGACAAAGAAGAAAGTAGACAGTGTGACTCGTGGCATGAGGAGAAGCGGGTAAGATCACTTCTTTTTGTTTTAAGTGCTCCTGGCGTACCAAACATAGCAAGTGGTTGACTGCCTCAAAATATTTTTGATTTGGAGAGTTCTAGAGCAAACTATTTCCAAGGCAGTCTAGCAAATGCTGCTCTGAATGGTGAATTCCAACGAATTAATTCTAATTTATCGATTTTGATATATTTCATCAAATTACTGCTTTCTATTATGCTTAATCCACAGCTAAATTCATCAAATATTCTCCAACTTAATTTTTTCTGAAACTGTACAGAAAGCTTTGTTGGTCCTTCTTAACGCAATGTCTTATACAGGTTCCCTGCTATGGGCATTCACGGTGATAAATCTCAGCCTGAGCGAGACTGGGTTCTTAAAGGTTAGTATTGTGGTGTGATTGCGACATCAGTGAAGCTCTTGGAAGTATGGGTAGATATCTTTGAGATCAATGGAATTTCAGATGAATCGGAGTTTTGGACGGATGTCATGTCGAACGATGCTTGGAAGTGTCAATTTTAGAGTATATTTTGAAATTCTCCAAGTATTGAGGTGCTGGTAGCTGATAGAGGAAACTATTACACGGATAGTTTCCTGAGAATTTGAAAGATTGATTTGCATACGGGAAAGTATTTTGTTGTAGGATACCGCAGGAAATCAAAGGGATAGTAGAAAGTTCTATTTAGCTCCTGTCGTGTATTCCTACAAGTAGAGGCAGCGACGTTGGTCCATGCTTAGTATATGTAAGCATACGGAGTTATTTTTACGCGTGCATTCCATGCATTTAACAGATTTGTAGCTTTAGTTCTGTGAAAGTGTTTTGGGTTTTCTTCTACCACCGATACTAACTGGCCGGTCGCAAGTATAGTAAAGTCTCTTCGCTTTTTGAGATGCTAGGCGGAGATGTCGATCTCCCCAAGAATGCAGGAAAAACTCAAATTTGAATTTGCATGTTCTCTTCGGCACATACTCGTTGAATTAGTTTTTTCAATATTTATTTTAAAGTTAAATGAGATGGCGTTGCTGAATTTAGAACTAATTTAGTTTGATTCAATTTTTGGTCATAAGGGATCAGTGTTGTAAAAGGCTCAGATTATACTCGACTAATTGTCTCTTGAAGTCGGTAGTATGAAGTCCAGCAAATGCTACTTACGGACGACCTACTCGTGGCGTTGCTGGCACGAGTCTTTTTCATCGTGGGCGTCCAATGAACTATGACAGCGTAGCAGTTTTTAGTGCAAATTACTAGTGAAGTATGAATTCAGTAATTAGACTACGTGTACTACGATGCTTCTTAGCGTTTTTTAATTATCAGTTTTCCTTGCAGAATTCCGTAATGGAAAATCCCCAATTCTAGTGGCCACAGACGTCGCTGCTCGTGGTTTAGGTGAGGAAATCACACCATTTTTTTACCTACGTAATGAGTTGTTGTAATATTGTGAAGAAATAACCGCCTTAGATTTTCTCACGTCTGTTCCTAGACTTTGCGTAACCCCTGTTTCTTCTTTTATTCCAGAGGCCCATTAACTTTGGTCGATGCAAGCCTTTGCATTGAGCTGTGGGGCCTCTAGAGAATGTGGCATTTCGTTCCACTGTTTAAACAAAATGTTGGCGGTGAAACAGCAGTTTGAAGGACAGACGCCAGTGCTTGCTCTCGCACGGTCGTACGGCCATGAGCGGAGATCGTGTGTGCTTGACTGCACGATCTTGCCGTCCATCGTCCAATATGAGTCGTGTTCGCTTACCTTCTTGGCGAGCAAGTGTCGTTGGTGGGCTGGCAAGCCAGCAAATAAAAGCTAACTCACCGCTCGCCATCGACTCACGTATTGGGCGCTCGCTCAACCAATCGTAATCTCCACCCGAGAGCTGATCAGCCCGGACAAGTGGTTCTGTGTGTTCGTAAAGGCTATTGTGCCCTGGTCGTCACTGTTGCTACAACAGCAGTGGTATGCCGCCTACATCATTCCCTCTCCGAAAGAGGGCCATCAGCCCTCAGGGAATGATCAGGCAGTCCCGGCCAGGTACAATACCTAAAACATTAGGAGTATCTCAATTAAGGGCCTTTTCAAGTGCAATCTTAAGGTGCAATATTGTTTTTCTCGGCTTGAAATATATAGCGTGCGGCTGTTCTGGTTTTCATATGAGCAGTCCATATATCATTGCATCGTATTATTGTTAAGGCTCAGAGTGCTTCTAAATTAGCCTGAACACTTGTTCATTGATCATAACTCTCGTCCTAGAATGCCATGGTTACGTGCGTATCACGTATGCTTCCTTCAAAGAACTACCGTAAAGCGTAAATTATTACGGTGAAGTTTTTCATTACGGACACTTCATGTGTTTTGAAAGTCTATTCAATCATACTCAAATCAGCCCTGTAAAAGAATGGCTTCAGTATCACTCATATTGATGTGAGGCCCGCCAAACCTACTGCATTCGTAGAGTACGGGAGAGTTGGATTGGAATGAGCATACGCCTCCGTCGCTAAAAGTTTAAAGTCAAGCGTATGCTCGTAAAGCTGCACACATTTTCACTTTCCCTTCTCTGCACTTCGCTCTCATTTTGCATAGCCCTGGCTGGTGCTCTTTCCAATCAGAGCTTTGAGTGCTTAAAGCGTAAACAATCACCTTCCATTGAATTCGTCCTCGCTTCTATAACTCGCTCATCTATGATCTTTGTGAAACGGTCATATGTCTTCTCACTGTGGCAACCTTCGTTGTTCTGTGAAGCGGTTTTTTTGCTGAATAATTGTCACACGTAATTTCATGCGTTTACTGCGAAAAATGCTAAAAACGCGTCTCATTTCCTGAAGAACCTACCCTTTCGGAGCATTCTTTGGTGAGCGTTTTTGACTAACACTTCTGTCTCATCACTGCCAATTTTAATCCATCTCTATACGTGCAGATGTGGATGACGTTAAATTCGTAATAAATTACGACTTTCCCAACGGGACGGAAGATTACATCCATCGTATCGGACGAACTGGTCGCTCTGGTAAGAAGGGCACAGCGTATACATTCTTCACCCACACAGATGCGAACAAAGCTGGCGATCTCGTCGCTGTATTGCAGGAAGCCAAACAAATCGTCAATCCTGAATTGGCTGAGCTAGCCGCCATGAAATCTTGGGGTGAGTCGTTGGTTGAGTTCTTTGCTAAGAATGATCTAAATGTTCTTCAGAGTTAATTTTGGTAAGATGTGTGTTGCATTGAAAAGAAATTTTAAATCGAATGGTGTAAAGATGTTTACTTGTTCTATATGAAATGGTGATGCTCCTCAAATCGTTGGGGCTTTTTGTAGGGCGACATTTTTCTTTGTGCCAGCGTCTCCAGAAACTAGATCTATTTCTAATAATAACCAGGATTTTCAGCTAAATAAGAAACGGAAAATCGTCACTGATATATGAAAGTTCTTCGTAAAATACGCATTCCATACGAAGTGTTCTACGGAGAGGTTGGGGTATAAATTACTTGAAACGCTGTACTTGTATAATTAGAACTTGTTGAAAAAAATTAATCCGAGCTACTGGCTCGCTGCAAACACGAGAAAGATTTTCTGTATCTAACTTTTACATACCTGTTCGAATCCCCTCATTCGTGTGCTAGTGTCTTGAGGAACTGGCTCTTGAACTGATGCACGTCAGCAAAATATGAGGTGGTGCACAGCGTGGGAATCATCATTCTATCCTAGATGGAGGTTGAGAGTTAATAAAATACTAAATCGATATCTGAAATGTACTTCAGACTTTTTATTCATGGCCCTTCGAGTTTTGAACAGAATGGTAAATTGTTAATGAAGGTAATGAAAGCAACTTCATGATATCTCGATGAGACACAAGCCACTTTTATTTGTCAAAGGTTTTCAATCTTAATGTTACATGAGTTGCATATGATGATTTTAGAGTTCCGGTTTTTCTAAATTGAAAATTCTGCTCGATGGCTCATACGAGCAGCCCCATTGCTTGGGGCATTCAGTGTAATTATTGAAACCGTGTCCACAGGCAGCATGGGTGGCCGCAGTCGTTGGGGGGGCGGCGGCGGTGGTGGTCGTCGTGGTGGAGGAGGTTATGGCGGTCGTCGGTATTGAGATCACTGCTGGTGAGTCTACTTTTTCTTTTTTTAGTTGGCGAAAGTTTGCTCCCAAAAAGTGATAGGCAATTTTCTTTTTTAGATCACTTGCATTTTTAAGGATATTTTTACGCACGGAGTAAACGTCGGCTAAAATGTTACCATCTTCTTAAGGACCTTCGCTGACGTTCACTTTTTCATAAAGCTAGTATCCTGAAAATCATGGAGCTCACGCAGTCCGACTGCGTTAGCTTAGATTACCTTTCGACGTGTTGTGAGATATGTTCCTTTAGAGTAAGAGGATTGTTTCTAAGCTTTGAGTTGGGCGGCTTGCCAATAATGGCAAAGGTTGACCATTTTCTTATAGATTTGCTATCTTAAATTATTTTTGAAACGCAATTTTATCAATACTTATTAGTCGATTCTTAACTTTACTTGCTAGTGATAACTCTTCACTAGCCAAACTCTAATTAGCCAATTGTCGATCTTTCAATTTGTAGGGTAGTGGGGCATGCATCAACTTGTGCATTTTATCATTCTCGGATGTTGGCTGCTCCTCGTGCTCGCTGAAATCGGTTGCGCAGTGAAGCAATAATTGTTCAGATGGTTAGACTCGGGAGGATAACTACAAACGCGTCCTAATCTTGGTACATCTAGAAAATTTTCACCGAGAAACACTCGTGTTGTAAGCATGCGTGAAATAAACATTCTATTCTCGTTTAATTGAAATTATTTTTGCTCTTTTCAGATTAGGCTGGTGATTCGTACCGAAATAATTCCATCAGTGTGTCGTCGTTCGTCGTCTAAAGCGCCGTTGGACCTTCGAGATTTTAAATGCATAGCATTACAAACTCGAAACTGTTCCTGTTTGTTTTATTTTTCATAGGCTATTTGATGTCACCTTTGATGTTTGAGCAAATCTCCAAATCAGATGGGATGTGCTGTTCTATCTGTAACCCGAAATGAGACCTTAGCGATGTTTCGTTTTTTGACGTACAGTTTGTTTTACATACAGTATTTTTCTCATGTTGCCGAACAAGCTAATTGACCGTGTACATCGCCTTCGGTTCTTCATTTGAGCGGTTATGTTGTTTATCATACTCTTGTAGGACACTGTAACCAAAGGTAGAATAACTTCTTTTCGTATTAAAGCATAGTAGAAATAATCTATGATTATCCAAATCAGGACTCCCGCCGGATGAAATTGCAACATCTTCAGATAATCTCTGTTAATCGTAGTGAGAATTTCAATGTTCAACACACAAGATTTCATGAAAGTGCCCGAAACTACTGCTAAAGTATCGCGCTTGCCTGTACTTCATCGTATATATGTGCCCCATCCTTGTATCAATTTCCAGCTCAACTGAATGACCCGAAACTCGAATTCGTTAAATATTTTTACTATGAATGAAATGTTTTGAAATTTTGCGTCAAGTCTTGTGCACCCGTCAACTGAGGGAAACCTTGAATAATTTGCAAATTTCGCATGAAATCTTGTACCTAAGAGTATGATTCGGACTGTAAGGAGTTGTCTGCGACTTGCAGAAATCTAAGTTTGATATGAACTAGCCAGAGGAACGTCCTACGATTTTTATCTTTGCGGACACACTGCGTGAAAACTAGAAATACATGGGTAATAGAATGTCTTTGTTCCATTAGCCGGCGGCGCGACAATTGTTCGTGGCACGCAATGACGCTTAGAGCTACTCAAACGTATTCCTTAATCAAACAAACGGTCTTCAATGAGCTCTTAACTCAGTCAATTGTTACTGTTGCTACCATGTGCTAAGCAAGAAAAGTTGATATTACGGGCTGTGTAGGTGCAGGCATGCCATAAAGGGAAAACACTTCCATCAAGCGAAATGAGCAACAAATCTTCCATACAGTTTAATATCCGTGGTAAGATTTGACAAGATAGTTCCATAGAATAGGAAGAATTCTTGAGCTTAAGCTGGAACAAGTCCTGCCTCGTATGACCAAGTTTAGACTACAGACAATGGAAGCTCGTTCAGTTCCACTACCAGGCTCAAACGTGCTTTATAAAAGCAAGCAAAATATTTGAATGTTATAAACGATAATATGCATGAAACAAAGTTGGAATACTTTGTGTTCGAGCAAAAAATATTACATTAACCCTTTAGCGACCAAGTGGACTATTCGGTCGCCTTTCACGGTCTTTGGGAGAATTGTTCTAATAATTGAACGATGAGCAATATGAGGTTGCTACTAGGTTTGAACGCTTCGTCATGTTACAGCGTCGTTGTTTTGGCTGCCTGGCTCTCAGCGTGCTTCATTGCATCAGTGTAGACTGTCTTCGTGAGCTTAAACGTAGAAATTTGAAAAACAAATTGGTCGCTAAAGGGTTAAGTGGTCTTCTCTTCCGTTACAGTTAAGAGCAATCTTCACGTGGAAATATAAATCAATTTGTTTATGAAACTATTTTAACTCCAGCAGTTCATGCTAAGTGGCTGAAGTATCATAGTTCAGGAGCGACTTCTAACTTCTTTGAGAATGAAGCTCGCTACCAAAACTAACATCTGGAATTGTTCGTTAACTTGCTTCAGTGTTTCTATCTTAGGAGTTTTTGCCGCTGCGTCCGCTAATCGCGACTCAGTCGGCGTGTCCAATCAGGTCTCTAAGGTTTTTCATTTAGCTTTTTCTTGCGTCTAGTTATATGAATAACCTAGTCGGCATGCATACATACTTCAATTAGAAAAGCTTTCGACGCCATCGCCAGATACCCCCCTGATAAAGATAACACCGAGCTACATAACCAAAAGATGGCTTGCCAATTACCTATCAGGTTGACAAGCATTCGTGTACTACAATGGCAAGTCCTCGGAAAGTCGTAATATTGCCAATGAAGTACTGCAAGGCTACGTAGTCTATCCTTATTTACTCTTTACATGCATGACATATCACAGCCTCTAGAAAGGATACACTTAGCATCAAACGCAGACATCACGATGACATCCCCACACATCAATGTAAACACATGCTCCACTCAAGTACATACAAGATTACATAGACACCATCACCACATCGATGAACATCACCAGACTAAGAATAGCCCCTCCAAATCTACCATTACACTATTGACAAGCCACAAGGCAGAATACCAACAGACACCGTCACTTTGCACAATACCACACCACCAAAATTTTAGGCGTCGCCTTTAACACCATGTCCTTCAGCCAAACTATAGACGAAATAGAAAAATGCAGCGAAAGACAGCGCTCTAACAGGCACTAACTTCGGATAAGACAAAGAATCCTTAACATTGATCTAGAATCAGTACGTAAGATCAGTTACTTCCGACGCTAGTCTGGCCTAGGCGCCTATAGTATCCAGAAAAAAATTAAATAAACTTCAAACAAAGCTCTAAGGATCATCACAGGCTCCACAAGAACTTCACCCACAGTGCACTAACAACACCTAGACATGAGAGGAACACAATTCCTAGCCTCTGCCATCAACAACCAATACAGTCCCTGTCATTAAATGTTTCATCACGCTCCCACTCTCGCAGCAATCGTAATCACGCCGTACAGATACTGTCCCCC
>VCRD01002798.1:36112-76919 GCA_006783055.1 Trinorchestia longiramus
AAAATGGAGGCAGTGTTGACTAACACGCTTTTCTGAAACCGGCGACAGTGTTAGAGTTCAGGAGAGGGCGCTGAATTCAATATGAGAGGGCGCTAAAGGCTAGTTAGGACTTTCGAAAGCCAATGATAGTTTACAGATGCCTTTCATGGTTTCAATGCATTGAACTCAAAATTTAGTTCATGGTTTTAGTTGTTAACTTTAATCCACTAACAAATTGAGGTTTGTGCTACCTACAGTTCACTCGAATCTACAATGAAGTTACTGAACTCATACTGGACACAGTGCCTTGAATCACAGTCGTCCAGTTCTCAGCACTTTGACTTATCGGTCCTCTCCACTAGAGTTCATCTGATCGATAAAGCATTATTCTCAACTAAAATTAAAATAGCTCTGGCTTTTTGTAGTCAACCAGCATATAGGACGATAACATTATACTCTAAGCTTATAGCGTACAAGACGTACTAGCAAATTGTCTTCTAAATGACTGTGAGAAGAAAAAATTACTGCATTATTGAAAACAGAGTTTTCACTGGCAACGAGCTTCATCATCCTGACAGGAAATCTCCGTTTTCTATTTTTTTAAGTCACACAAAACACGCAGCAAACGATTACACGTTAAAATCCTGAGAAGCTTGAAGTAAAATATTTATAGGCATGACCAGATCATAACGTGATCATAGGAGTCTATCTGTGTACGACCTTTGCCAAAATGGTATAAGTAAATAATCGCTCCTTGCAAAATATAAATAGACTGAATTTTTAGTTGAGATAACTGTTTACTTCCCCATGCAGGAAAATTTATCAGAATAGAAGCAGTTCGATTTACAGTTTACAAAAGTATATAACACGCGTGTGCCCCACACACTTGAGTCCAGTAATTATTCGTCTTGTTAATGGTTGCATTCAAAATCGATTCTACGCTAGATGTGATCATGAAGCTTTCTTTTCACATCTCATAAAAGTTTTACTCTTTATTTTCTTACGCATGTAACAAATATCACCACTACTCTAATCCATTCACGGTAACATAATATCCAGTTCAGTAGTGCGAAGTGGTTCTTCAAGTTTCCGTTCTAGGTAGCTCCTGTTTGGGACTGACATGCGCGAAACAGTTTCTCGATATATGGCTAGAAAAGTTTACAAATCTTCTCTCTGGAATATGAAGATAATGATGTTTGCAACGTTCATTGTTTCCATCGTCTGCTGTAGGAACATTGATGTGCTCTTATACATATATAGGGTTAGTCCAGGATCTTGCAACCTACTTTCGTTTGTGTCAAAACATAAATCCTGTAAACACTAGTGCAATATTAGATGTCACTCAAACCCAATTGAAAAATGAAATAATCCATAATTGAAATACCATTTAAGTAACACAAGAGTTTATTAAATAGCCCAGTATCGGATTGGACTCGTGAGGTTAAGAATCATTAAAATTTATGTTTGTTGAAACAATGATTTCGGATTTCAAAAAGTCCGATTTCGCACATTATTCCTTTGTAGCCACTGTTTACTCAAGACAACATTCGTATTCTCCTAAATCATAACTCCTTACTTTTGCATCGAAAAAAAATGAACATGGTCTTAAGTATATGTATCTAACTAAACGAGTTGAGATCCACGTCGATCTAGAGTGCATAACTATACTTACGAGGAACAGTTTCTTCTGCAATTTTTCTTGCAGGAATAAGCGCCTCCGGGAATTCGTTTTCGAGGCCGAGTCAATTGAATTCAAAAGTTAACTTTTTAACGTGAGCAGAAGTGAAGCACACCGAATAAGACTGTAGCTAGCAGTCGGTTCGAAAACTTGTAACCTCTGCCGTGATGCATACGAGTATTTTCAAGCAGCACTTAACAATAAAGTTTACCCGATGTTCAACGCCTGTGGCAATCCTTCTAAGTGAACTGATATTTACGTTTACGTAAATTATCATATCTTTTTCAATCACAGCATAGTTGATAAGCATTAATGTATTGCGCTTCATTTTATTTCCATCGAACTATTATTGAAGAAAAATAATCTGCCAGATTTATTTGTAAGAGCATCTTATGTACAGACAAGAACATGTCACTTCTATTTATATAACTTTTTAAATTATTATTTCCTCAAATAGTTACAACTAAAATAAAATTTATTTTAGGAAAGCAACACAGAGCTCTTTTTTAACTCCCATTCTAATGCAACTTCATTAATTGCATCAACTTCATTTCATTAACTATGTACTCTTCAGCATTTTGTTTCCTTGAATCTTTGTTCCTCAAAAAAGGAGTCTGAATTCTGAAACAATCAATATGTTTAGACTAGAAGACATGCATATTCATCTTCTCCTTCGACAATCCATAAAACCTTCTTACACATTTACTATTCCTCTGCATCATCGTAATGCGAGGGCTATAATAATCGTCATGGACAATCGTTAGGTCTCGTTTTTGTACTTACAAGGCCTGTAAACTCTTCTTCGCTGATGAAAACTACTTTAGTTCATTCTTGTCTGACTTCCATGAGTTGTTCATACGATACTCTTCACGTTGCTGGACACTTATTTCATAAATCATTCTGGTCCCTCAAGCGCTACGCGTTCAGAGCAGCTGTTGTTTTTCTGTGATTATTATGGTTCCAGTGACGGGTATCTGTACCTGGTCATCTGTCGCCTATCACGAATGATGAGTCTCTGGTGACTAATACCCTAGAAATGGGGTTCCGTCCCTGGAAACCATATCATATTTGACAAGTCTCTGGTTACTAGGTTACAAGTGACGGGTATCTGTCGGTCTGTCATGTGGATGCTTTCCCGAGGAGAACCTTTTCAAAACCATAACATTCTACCACCGCAACAGCGACAGATGACCTGCGGAGATGGAAGAAAGGATGAAGCATATTTCATTCGAAATTTTAAAATTTGGTTACATTAACTGATATATTAAAAGCTTCCGTGTTAAACGGACAACTCATCAAGTATAATGAGATAAAAAATATGCCACTGCTTTTTGTTACTGAAGTACTACATATTTTTGCTTGTAACGTCACAACTGCTAACCGCATTCAGCTTACAGTCTTACAAGTTTTGATCGCCCTGACTATAGAAATGTCCAAGTGAGGTATTTTCATCAAAATTAACGATAAGAATCGTAAGAAATTCTGCACTGCAAATGCTACTTAGAATACACAATGATGTCATTACATTGCATTTAATATTCCAAAACTTAATGAAATCAATGTCATTAAAAACCTTTTCAAAGGAAATTACACTTTACACCTCCACAAAAATTTTAACTGTCGTCTTGAAATAGAAGATTAGTTTTTAAATCATCCTACCGGCACAGAGAAGACAAAAATATAAAAATCGATCCAGGAGAATGCATATACATATTTAAAAAAAAATAAAGACAAAAGAGAACTCCATTTTTTACTTCTCATCAAACTTAGTTGCTGGCTAGGTAGCTCTTCACGACCTCCTCAAAGACATTTCAGGTAGCCATTGCACTGGTTGCAAGTCTCACCTCCTGGCCAACATGGAAGGCATCATTTGCCAGCGGTTGGTCTTCGGGTCGTAGCGTTCCATCGAGTTGAGTGACGCAGAACCATCGTTACCTCCTATTGCGTACACGAACCCATCGTGAGTTACGAGCTCGTGTGTTGTTCTGTAGACGATTTTATGATAATATTTTTTGGGCTCAAATCAATTCTTCTTTATATATCAGATTGTAATGAAAGTTCTATCCATATTTTAAATTATAATTTCTCGGGATCCTTACATCAATTTAACTTACAAATGGTGCATGTGTCCCCATCTAAATTACTAAAATATTATTTTTTCTTTCAGATATATAAAAAATTAACATAAAAAATAATTCCAAGTAAAGAACACATTCGGCATAATTTACTATATGAACTTCATGAGGTCAATACAACAATTTCAGCAGCAAGATCCTACAAAGATACTTATGAATATGATGTGGTGAATGAAAAAACCTGTAGAAGACGGTTTTCCCGTTTTAAAAAAGAAGACTTCAGTCTAAAGGACAAACCAAGAAAAGGACGCTCCAAAGACTCAATTTTGAGGAATTGCAGGCTGTCATTGATGAAAACCTCACCAGTACAACTAGAGAACTGAGTGGAGTTTAATGTGAGCCATATGACCATGTATCGTGAAATTATAAGACCTAAACTCTTCGCTTAGTTCTCTAGTCGTACTAGGGATATTATTTTAAATTTCGACCTAATATTTTCGTATCCTGAATCAAAAAGCTTATTGAAGCACAGTTTTCAATATGAAGTCCTACACAATATCTTAGTTAGGAAGATATTTGAGAAAAAATTCTATAAGCATCGTGTTTGATCAGATTGTATATTCAAATCTTTTTTGTAGTTATAACTCACACTCCGTGTTTTGTTTGTGAGATAAATTCTTACCTCACGCTCTTGAATTCACAATGATATCCGTTACTGGGTGACAAATGCCAATCAAAGGCTTCAATTCTAACTAAAATCACAAGAAACATCTCAAATATTTTAATCCAGCCGTTAGATTTATCAAAAAATATAGTTCAAACATATCTTGAAGGACAGCTCCCTAAAACAGAACAGTTACCAGTTCAGAAAGAAAGTAATAATCACGAATGGATACAGCGGAATAGAATCTATTTCCCACCTCCATGCTATGTAAAAACTCTTCAATGATTTTCAAATGCTTTATTTAGTTCATACATGTTTACATTTTGAATGGCACACGATTGCATAATTCAATACTATTAATTGATGAAAAAATCGTTTTTCATTCGTGAAATACTATGTTACCACCAATAATACCCCCAATACCTGGTAATAGTTTTAGAAACATTCTCTTTTGTATTCACGGGTTATTTGTTAAAAATTGTCCTGTTTTCATCAATCCCTAGAAAAGAAGAGCTCGTATTGAAGCAGAAAGCTATATTTTCCTCGAAGACGCTCTTCTTGTTTTCTGACATGAGTCGTTCAGCCTTACAGAAAAATTGTTTGAATTAGTGGTAAGATTCATACCTCCTGGAGTGCATGGCAGTGATTGGCTCCCATGCGTTGCGGCGGAGGTTGTAGCGTTCCACAGACAGGAGTGTAACTGCTCCATCGCTGCCGCCTGAGCAGTAAATCCCAACACCCGCTACACCCACAGCACCCAGAGATGATCTGTAATACCAGATCGAACATTCGGAATTTACATAAAACTATGGCATTTAATGGAAGTACGATGTTTCAGAAATGGCAACGAAACAAACCATAAAAATTTCGTTTGACCGCCCATATTTTTGTACAGGAATTTTTTAACTAGTAAATTTTAAGGATTAACTATAAGAATGTAGCATGTAATGAAAGAGATATGTTTAAAAAAATAAAGGAAATAAACATACAAGTCTCGCCTTAAGACCTGCATCTTTGTATAATAATTTCCTAATTATTCAAAGTTTCAACTAATGACGGAAAACAAAGCAACAAAAAGTTAAAAGAATGTTGTTATGACACCAATACCTGATGCCCTAACATCAATCCCTGTAGTTATGACACCAATACATGGTGCCCTAACATCAATCCCTGTTGTTATGACACCAATACATGGTGCCCTAACATCAATACCTGATGCCCTAACATCAATATCTGATGTTATGACACCAATACTTGATTTTATGGCACCAATACCCGATGTCCTGACACCAATACACGATGAGGGCATTTTTGCAGTAATAATAAGTCCACTTTGATATGGAAACCTGTGCCAACAATTTGGAAAGTATGCTGGGACATTTGTGACTTGTACGAAGGCTTACTTCGCCTTAACGATGAGAATTTTCTTCTTAGGGGATCACTAAAAGCATGAATAACTTGCATTGGTAAGAAAAATGAGTTAATCTTGATGCACTGAGTTTTACTGAAGTAGCAATGATGTATTCATCTTCATCCCACATTTATTGTCGTAGATATGACTTTCTACGTGTGAGATATTTACCTCATAATTAGTTCAGTGCTCAATCTATTCATTTTAAGTACTGCATAGAATAACTTATCTCTATCTATATTTTCTCAGAAAAAATATTCATGGAGATTGATTAACTCCATTGTCTTATTTTTACGTATCAATTGAAACCAATAATCTGGGTTTATCTCGGTAGATGATGATCAAGAATTATCAAAAACTCAAAAGTCGTCTTTTTTACAAACGACATGGGACAAAATAACTCGAACCGAAAATTTAAGACATTGAATAGATGAATATGTCATCATTCAGAATATGTACCGTTGACTTTCAAGTGATATTTTATTTACAAGGAAGAATGCTAAAGGTCGAGACTTTTGAGATTAGGTTCACATGGAGCAACTAACTTTGAATATATCAGGATCTTTCTTCGTCTTGATAAGCATTTTGAGGCACATGAACACAAACCTTTATTTCAAGAGCAGTGAGCCCTGACCTTCTGGAAATGAGAGGTGACGCGAAGCACCACTTGCCCTCTCTAGGATCCAACCTCTCCACACTACACTGGTAGTTGCTCGTGTCGAAGCCTGCCACCGCGTACAGGCACTGGTCTGTAGAATGCAATAGAATATGACAACAGGGTTTGCTAAATATTTAGTCCTTTTAGGCATTAGTCTATTCTTGGGTTTCTTCTCGAGTCTCATGCTGACTAAATTTAAAGCATCAATCACGTACTAACATTTTAATCACGCCCATACATTACCGTTACACATACGCACCTCAATTCCACACACACTCCAGCGGTAAGGACGGATAAGAGGCGTGATGTAGTCGTAGTTTGATGCTCTACATAAGAAAAAGTAGAGAATTTCTAAATCCTCATCAGTATCTTCAAAGCCATCGTAGAAACTTTGCACAGCCTCCCTCTGCAGATGCGATGAGCCCGTGACCCCCACCCCTCCTCTCCCACACACAAACATAAGGACAGCGATTCAGACAGAACTAGACTTAAGTGCATGAGTTCACACAGCTCACCTCATTGGTGAGGTGTGTCATTATTTGATTAAGAACTGCCAGTTGCACATGGGACTATCAATCTCTCACAATGTATCCTAGCAATCCAAAATCAGTGAAGGGGTGAGCACCATGAAGGTAACATAAATTAGAGCTGAATCCTACCTAGGTTTGGAACTTGACCTACTACTGAAGTTGAAATAGTTCCAAGTATAACTAACACTGAATACACCCAACACACACTCACCCAACACGGCCACTTTGGTGTGACGCCGGCGACACGACATCGCAGGGCAGGATGACCAGATGCCCGTCAGAGGGTCGTAGCGTTCGACGCTATTGAGGCAGGAAGCGCCGTCGTAGCCTGCTCGACATACGCAAGTATTGTATGGCAGCCACTCCTGAATAATTATTCTGATAGAGCTCTTAAAGGAACATTAATTTCATAGCAATTATTTTTGAGAAGCATACGCACTACCTCGAGCAAGAAAATATCCGGCACCCAGGAGTTAACCAACCAGTACCAAGAAGCAAAGGCAAGGGTAGGGTAGTAAAACAACACGATTGGGCGTTACCTTTGCTAAAACAAACAGAAAACGTGTATGATAGAGATACTAACGTCCGAAAAGAGGAAAATCTATGTCATTCGTAACATCAGTCTGATATGCCAGCATTAAGCGATGCTATAAAATATAATTCAACAAGCTGGCCTAAAAAGCAGTGAAAAAATGCACCGAAAATCCTATTGCATACCAGTTGAGTAAATCCGTGAAGCAATAGGCGTTTAAATATACTGATATACTAGCAGTTTGACCTATTCTTTGAGTGATACTCAAGTCCCATGCCGT
This sequence comes from Trinorchestia longiramus, assembly GCA_006783055.1. NCBI lineage: Eukaryota > Metazoa > Arthropoda > Malacostraca > Amphipoda > Talitridae > Trinorchestia > Trinorchestia longiramus. The sequence continues at coordinate 43,920 of VCRD01002798.1, forward strand.
TTAACGTAAAGGTATTAATCACACACATGCATCTCAATCACACACAGACATTTTAGTCATGTGCAGGCACCACAATCATACCCAGGTCCCAGAAGTTAGAGAGATATGGAATCGGTACTTTATAGAACTGTAAGGTTCCCTATACAATATTTGTTGAAGGAACTTTTGGATGTGTTCACAGTGCCACCAGAAACGATATTTTTGGTTAGACGGTTTTAGGTTCCAGTGATTTTAAGTGGAAAGAAGTTTAAAGCATTTGATGTCGTGAAGTCTATATTATTAGTTTACTAGATAGTTCCCGCTTAAATTTCGCGGTTTAGATTTGACTAATTTGAAATTATTATAGAGACGCATGTATCAAAGATTTTCGACGAATTATTCTGTTTTAAATTAATATTTTTTCATAAATGTTTGGAGAACTTCCATCCTGTATCTTATCTACCGATAACATGGTCGCATAGGAAAAGAAAACTAATAACGGGAGAAAATGGCATATTTGATAGTAACCTGGAGCCTTCGGTATCCACCATACAATTCTTATAATACGTGTATACTCGTTCTGATTTTAGTCCAATAATTTTGTTTCAGTAATAAATTGAAAGAAATGGGACGGACACACACAGATGGAGAGATAGAAAGAGTGAGATGGAGATACCTGTGTATTATATGAGTAGATTTTATTTTTAAATTTATAAGAAAAATTTGGATGACGGGCAAATCCGTCATCGGTACGTGAAAGCATTAACGTAGTCATGAAACTTAGTTCTGGCAGTCGCAATTAAAATGAGTGTCATTATCGCTCATAGATGAATGAGACTCAAAACAGTAATTTAAATGAAAGTATCAGACTTCCCTACCTCCAACACAGTAAATGAGTCCATTGAGCGTGCCGACACCATGGCAGGACCTCTTGGTGCCCATGGCAGTGATGCTCGTCCAACAGTTGGTAGCGGGTTGGTAGACCTCACACTGACTAATGTCACTCACGCCATCATAACCCCCCATCACGTATAGATGCCGACTCAGGGATGCTGCAGCTGTGCGCGATCTGTACAGACAAAAATTCAGTGAAATGTTTGAAATTCACAGAACATGTGAGTAATCTTTGTGAATTTCAAGACCTTCGTTTACATACACAAATAATTGAATGAAAGATATTTGGGGTAGGACAAATATAGGTGCAGTCATTTCAGAAATCAACTCAAAAACCTTAATTTTAAAGAAAACTACGACAGTTGGCGTAAATAATTTCATATGTAAGTTTCAATTTTTGAACACTCGACAATTTTTATCAAAGCTTGCGTTCACAGTTTCTTTAATTTGTGATGAAATTTATGTTAAAAATGAAGCCATGGCAGGAGTCCTGGAAACAGGAAAAGTTCACTTAATTCGAAAACACCTGTTTTAAAGGTAAACCAAAATTTATTGTAGGAATACAACTCCATTTGATACAAATTTAATGCTCCTCGTGAATGGACTAACACTGTATCGGAAACAATTTCCTTCTGTTCTTCAAAAAGTCCGAGCAATATCGAAAGAACCTTGAAGCTGATCAGCCGCACATCTATAGCTTAGGGAAGAATACTTTGTTTGTCCCATGAGACAATAGAAGTTGTCTATTTTCAGTGATGTGCAGTTTGCCAGTGATGATTGGTGCTTCGTATTGTGAAAGAATGTATATCTCTTCCAAACCACAAGCAAACGGACCAATCCAGTAGAGAGCCGGATATTCCAAGCCTCGTTAGTTGAGTTTGAGAAAGGAGAGTTTCGTAACTTTGTTAAATATAATTGTTTATTGATATTTCAGTAGTAATTCCTGTTTTAATAAACTACTCGTGGTAGGAGTTTATTAAAAACCTCAAAAACTCTAGGCATTCATCATTTTCCTAAGTTTCAGATCCTATAAACTGTTCTCTTGATCTTTTACCTTAAATCGTATTACAAATGACAAGAAGAATCGTTGGGACCATCATCACTAGTCGTAGATCTTAGCGTTCGGGATTGAAAACACGATTGATTTACTATTAATTTATACTGTAATTTGTGATTCTGAACTGTGTGATACGTCGAAATAAAGTGGACATTATACAGAGATACCGAACGATTTTCCAATCCAAAATGCACTTGGACTAGTTGTCTTCTCAGAATTCGTACTACAGCAGCTTGATACTGGAGAAACACCCTCATCGTAACGGATGCGCTGACTGAAGTAAAAATTGTGTTGTTGGTGAGAAGACCCACCTGCGATTCTTCATAGGTGCGACTGGCATCCAGCGGTCAGTGCGGGGATTATAGCTCTCTACCTCGCTGTGGAGGTTGAACAAACTGCCACCTCCTGTGGGCAGTTTATCATTCCTATCATTGCCTGGGTGCTGCAGCATAATTTCGTTACCAGAATGTAATATAAATTCAATTCATTCAAAAGAAAACTGAATTCTTATGGTACTATTCATGTCTTAAATCATATTACTTTCGTAGTTACAGGGTGCAACTTAAATTGTAAAGGGCTCCATTTGTCTAGAACTATTACTGCAGAGAACTTTAGGTTCTTCTGGAAGTTTGTCTATGTGCATATAGTGATCAAATACAGTGAAGCCTATGACGCTTTAACCCCAATGATGCCTTTATAAAACTTGTCCACTTGAAGATAAGGGTAGAGAGCAATTTTTGGATCTGTCAGTGAAATTTTACATAAAACTTTTCTTTTCAGCTACAGAAGGTGAATGCCTCTTTGCTCAGTGTGCCTTCACAAACAATCGAACTCGACAGCATCGCGTCCAAACATACATATATCATTTTCTCTGGGTCCAAGCATTGAGGACAAAGACTAATATTCAAAATCTCTCTGTATGCAAACATCCTGAATGTATACCAAAATTCCTGACATTCTTTGTGTACAAATGTTGAGAGAAATACTGTAATTTATTCAGTAATTTGTGGACTAATTATGAGAAGCATTGCCTTCATAAAAGGACTAACCGACAGCGAAGACGTAGGGCTTGTACCCCAAAGGCTTCCTCTCAACGGTCCTCTCTGATGTGAACGAGCTGCGTTGTTCTGGCAGCAGGTGATACTTGAGTGCCTCCAGCTGCAGCGTCTGACACTCCGGTTGCCCCTGCAGCAGCGGCTCGTTGTCTACCATCGAGGTTAAGAAATCCCGTGACAGCAGCGGCAACCGCACGTGTCTCAGCAGCTGCAAGTAACCAATAATATATCACATAATTTAGAACAGTAATGCCATTCACGAAGGATTGTGGTTCAAAAAATAACTGTTATGTGCAGCACTCGGGCAGGGAAACGGTACTGAAGGATTGCTATCTTTCGATGTCAAGCAGCGACAGTAACGCTTAAGGTTATATTTTGCAGCACAAAATGTTTCTGGCTTTACTGTTATTACATGGTGGGAATTCCTTCCATTCTCGGCAAGAATACAAGCTAAGAAAGTGCTCACATCGCTCTATGATATCGTTCAGTGTGAATCAATTGTGACATCGAATATTCAAACTTAAATCAAGAGCATCTATTAATTTTTGAAAAGAACAATGTACCTATCTTTTGATCAGTTGAAAAAAACTGAACAAAAAATAGAAGCCATGAATTGGAATGTTTAAATAAAAATCAGAACTGAAACTGACTACGAGCTCAAGTGTCAGAATTCACCACTCCTGAGCTTTGAAGAACTTAAAGCAAGTAAGACCTTGCTATTGGGCTGAGTTAGGTAAAAATACTGCCAGAAATACGGGGAAATTTCCTCACTGAAGCGATGTGTAATTTCCGGGTGTGAAGCTCGTGGCGTATCCAGGATACGACTGCAGTAAATACCCGCTCCTCAGTGTCCACATTCAGTTCTGATGATGAAATCAACTCCAGCATCTGCAAGAAGATAGCACCACATGAAGTGTGTAGCACCTGGAGTACTTGAAACATTGAATAACGGGTTCTGTGGTTTCATTATAGAAATGCCATGAGAGCTCAGATTAATTTGTTGGACAATTATTAATACTTTTTCGGGTCCAGCAATATGCTCCCGCCTGAAATTCTATTATTTATTTATTTGAATGCAATTTCTAACTAAAATATCGGTTGCTTGTTATGTAGCAGTCCGAAGAAATGGGTCATGTTCTGTAACGAACTGAAAATGCAACAATCAACAAGCGATAATCCGATTTTATGAATTTGCAGATGCAGGAAACAATAAAAGACCTAATCAACGAAAATCTACATATATAATCGACTATGTATCGCCAACTCTCTCTATATATTTGTGTGTCCGTCCCAATACTTCCTATCTATTACTGAAGAAAAATTATTGAACTGAAATCAGAACAGGTATGCATGTATTACAAGCATTGTATTGTGGATACCAAAGGCGTCCAATCACTAAAAATATTCACTTTTTTCCGTTATTAGTTTTCTTCTCTTACACGGCCATGTTATCGGTAAATATGTACAGTACAAAATGGAAGTTCTGTTTACATTCATAAAAAATATTCAGATTTTGATGGTACGACGGGTAAAACTGAAAAATTTATTTATTTTGAAGATCTTTAATTTGTCTCTTTTAAATCAAGGAATTTCAACAAGTACTATTTGGGCCATGTTATCGGTAAATAAGATGCAGAATGGAAGTCCTGTATATATTAATGAAAAGTATTAATTTGAAACACAACAATTCGTCGTAAATCTTTAATGCATTTATCTTTATAATAATATCAAATTAGGCAAATCTAAATCGTGGAGTTTCCACAGGAACTGGCTAGTCTTTATAATAACTTCAAATCCGTAAAATCTAAACCATGGAACTTCGACGGGAACTATCTAGTTATGAAAATAATTCAATAGGTGGAATTTGCGTGCGAAGACAAAATTTCCCTTAACTTGGAATAATTTATTTATTTTATATTTTATTGTATAATTTAAGATTTCAATTTTGACGAACATTAAGTTCTTTACCATAGAATTATGTGGAAGAATGATTTAAAAAGGAAGGGAACTATTGTCTCGTGCACTGTGAGACGTAAGAACACTTGAAGGTCTTCTGGAGGAAGGGTGGGGTTACTGGGGTTCTGGGTCGGGGGTAATGTTCTTGTGGTAGACTAATACTGCACTTATGTATGGGATAAATAAGGTAGATTTATGATGAAGTACTGGTCAGGTTAAATTAGAATACCTGAAGATAAACTGTACGACCCAAAGCTGTACACATAAATGAGAAAATTTTGATATACTGCAGAAATACGCATGGTTTAACGTCATCATAACCTCAGCTCACCATGACCTCAGCTCACCACGCCCTCAGCTCACCATGCCCTCAGCTCACCATGACCTCAACTCACCATGACCTCAGCTCACCATGACCTCAGCTCACCATGACCTCACCTTATCAAGCGAGAGAGCAAGGAACTCTTCAGTGCAACACACTTCAGGGAAATGCTGCAGCGCGTACTTGTGGGACCTGGAGTGTAGTTCCTCACAGTTGTGTGCGTCTGTTGGACGTGCAGTAGCAAGTTCAGGCAAGTACCATGTGTTGTATGACCACAACGACAACAATGGCGTGGTAACAGCAGGGGTGAGTGGCTTAGCTAAATTTTAGAACAGAGAAATTATTGCCGTACAATATTTAATATTTAAAATATTAAAATTGTACGGAAATAGATATGCGTGGACTATAGCGTTAGTGCGATCACTTGAACGCATGAACTCTAATACATAAAATTCCTACCAACTGTGGAAAATGTGATGGAGTCTATTTTTAAAGTTGAAATACAAATAAAAATGTGAAATAAAAGTGTGAAACATAGCAAATTCATTTCAGAAGGGTGATGTAAAATTGACATTGTACAGTACAGATGGCATCAGTCAAAACGAACAGTCGTCGGACCGGAAGTAGAGTCTGCGGTAACCATCACCCTGTGATGAGGCAGCAGGAGGAAGAGTCCTGTGGTCCAGTCGTTCTGGACGCGTTAATATATTAGGTACACAATCGAATGTTGTAAACTTGCTTAGTTCAGGTCCTGTCTTATACTCTATCCTAACTTGAATGGTCCTCAGGACTCGCACCCTGTATTCACAGTTAAAAAGGGATTCTAGTAATGTTTCTCTTGACTGATGGTTGTTCGTCAGTATAAATGATCGTATTGTGACATTGATACTTTCACATTGAGCTGATGGTGCGTTTGATATCTGAAACCTATTATTGAGATGAGTCGGTTTGTTTCTCCACTTTGAATGTGCAACAGAATGCGTATTAAAATAAACCTGCAAAATCTTCCAGCAACCGTTGTTGCTGAATGCCTGTCTACTGAGCAGATTTGTGTTGAATATTAAAGTAAGGTTCTGCATCAGTATATTTCTTGAAGAGAAGTAATATTGCAGCTGCAGTAAAAGATTCGTGAAGTTCCAATAAAAAATCATTTATTGAGACGAACTCTATAGCTTTCATTTTCATCGTAGTTTGTAAACGATCGAATTTTTCAGAAAAAAGTCATTTTGTTCTACAACTCAGGAAGCGAAAATAAGTAAATTATTTAAAGGTTGCCATCGAAAAGAGAAGACAATTCGGAGATAAAAAATATATGATGCAGAAAACCACCAGAAACAGTAACTTCCAAAAATTATTTGCCTACTTATATGGTCTCAAATTCTATCTATTTAGGATTTTCTGTGCGAGGAAAATTAATGAAAACTGCTAAAATCTAGAAAACTTTATTATGAGTTTACCGAGCTTTCAGAGACAAACAATTTAGTAAATCGCACATATTAAAATTTATGATAGTGAGCTTAAAAATTTATTTCGGTAAAAAGCATACCAACCATACAACTTGCTAAACTTGAATAGGGATTATATTTCAGTAGAAACTTTCGATCGAGTTAGATGGTAAGTAAGTTATTCAGCTTGCTATACAAGCCTTTCATCCAAATGAACACAGGTTTTTCCTTTTGAATAATTACGATTGAAAACTAATCATTTTTATTGAACAAGGACTATGTTACTACGAAGGTCTTGACGTTGCATGAAAATACAAGAATTTATGAAGCGCTATACGCTTACGGTGTGGTGTGTATTTCCCTGGCTGGTGTCCCAATTTCATCATTTTACAAACTCGTTGCCTTGCAGGTGCTCATTAGTTACTTAGATGCTTGTTGAGACTACAATGAGTGGCACTGAACTTTTAGTTCCTTTTGTTGTCTAGAGAGGAACTGCTAGTTTGTCGCCGTCCGAACTTAGCAAGATTTACCAGAGATAAGATTTGCATGTGACTTAGTTAAAGCAACCAGCGATAGTTGAAGTATCAAGTACGTTGTAAGCTTTAGACAGGTCTACCAAAGTTGTTGCATTACCTCGAAGCCTCCCCTACACACGAAATATACACTAATATTTCTAATTCTAACAGAGTGCAATTATAACGCCCTTAAAAATGCAAAATTTAGAATTTGTACCCCTTGTTGATTGGGTTACCATAATTTCTTGGTTATAATTGATAAATTTTCATACCTGCGAATGTGCGAATACCGAGGCAGTTTGAAGGGTGTAGCTGGCGTAGGAGGTAGCGGCAACACGCCTCACGCACGCTGCACATCTGCAGCAGGTTGGAGGCAGGCAGTAGCACCTGCACCAACACGTCACACTTCTTAAATTATGACAAATTTACAAGATAACAACGTGACAAATTTATAAATTTAGTGCATTAGTTAATAAGATTTTTACGTGTCAGCAAGTACTAATTTTAGTTCTGCAAAACCTTACTAATCAAAGCAACTTCAAAAGACCCTCATCGAGTAAACCGAAAAGCATATTTTACGCAATAACGCCGTAGCTAATTCATTTACAGAATATATTTGATCTAAATTAAGTATTTCGATCACATTACAGTTATCATGAAGGTACCACAGATTAGCCTGACACAACTGGCAGGTGAAAAACGTTTCATTAATTATTTTCTCTTTTCGCAACATAAAGACTCATGGACCGTGCACGACAATGACTGTATAGAAATTTAGGGTAGTAGAATAATTGAAAACCACTTTAAAAGTTTATCACAAGAAAATCATTCTTATTTTCTAGTGTAATATTTCACAGTAGTTCAGCTCCCAATAATATCTACGAAGAAGCCCATGCTTGACTTCTCCTTCGTTAGAGCCTCATTCAAAATACTAACCTGGCCTTGTACGCAGATGATGGTAAATTTGAATACTGTGGACGAGTAAGAAGGCTCTCAGCTAGACTGGCTTATCATGGAATTGCTATTAAATACATAAAGAGTGAATAAATTTGACCATCTTGACCTCAAAAAGTCTATTAGCGAGAAGAAAATTCTGCCTCATATGAGGAGCAATATATGAATAAAAGCCTGATTCATACCTGAATATTTTTCATTTACACGTAACATATAAAACCTTATATGAAAAAATTCACAGAATAAAGTTATTTACATCACTCCACTCAAATACACTCCAAATTGCTAAAAAGAATTGAAGGACACGAGCCATGTTTTGATGATCTAAAATTGTCAGAGCACAATGAACAGCTTGTGCTCATAAAAACTGTTTTCGATAGCCAATGCAATATAAGATATAATGAATATTTTAAGAAAGCCGTATTTATTAGCTGTGAATCTGCTGAATTTAGAATGAATGTTAAAATTGTTGAATTTTAAAATTCGTATTGTGTTATGTAAAAAAATATAAAACCCTGGTTGTATTTACCGTAGAGTTACACACATTCTAGTTCCAGAGAATAAATACATTTTGGCGAAGGCATTTGACGCACAATAAAACAACCTATTTCTGCCCAATCATTCAGTCATTCACGTCAGAAATGCATTCTATATGCTCTAATTCAGTTCATCTTCATTTGTATGAAAGACATCAAAAAATTTATTTCGAACAAATTTTTTCTCCAAAAAATATTCCATCTGTTTAGGAACAGCATTCAGGATGTTCAGGCGACCTTGTCACTGACAACGTACAGCAGTATGCAGTCATCATCCCACCACAGTTTATACCATTACAACATACTGCAGTCTACAGCCATCACTCCACCACAGTTTATACCATTACAACATACTGCAGTCTACAATCACCCCACTGCAGTCTGTACCACTACAACACACTCCAGGCTTCACTAGTCATCCACTATCAACCTGTATAACTTTGTCCCCGTCAAGTTCCACACCTCTCTATTCTCACTTCCTACTCTAGTCTTCATAGTTTTTCCTTTACTCAAATCTGAGCTCCCCTCAATTTCATCATCTTCGTCTGTATTCCTATTTCCTCCTCCAATTTTCTAAGCATCCATAACATCATCCGTACCACCACACTCTCACCTGCACGTTGTCTTCAGTGATGGATATTTCACCGGAGTACGCGTAGTTGACCAGCAGATACAGTGCTGTAGGGTCCACTTCCCTCAGTATCACCTCGGATGCAGTACGCTCCTTCACATCGTCTGAGCAAATCAACAATTGTAGAGTCATGAAATTTATGAAGTGAATGATCAGCAACTTTTGAATTTGTACTATTTTGATAGGAAAAGTGTTTCGTTATTTGTCCGGATATGAATGACTAATTATTTACAATATTTCAAAAATTAATTTTCCAAACACGATGTGTTACTGTGTATTGCTTGTTTGTAGTCAATCAATATATGAGAAAATAAAATGAAAGGCTGTCTGTTGACGTAGACCTCTATCTAATGTATCTAGTTCTGCCCATTTTTTAAGTTGTAATTTTTGGGCAGCATTACAACAATATAAGTTACGAATGGCAAATGTTTGGCCATCTAAATCACTAAAATAACGTTTATTGTTTCAAATTTGATTAAAATTATGATAATAAATAACTATTGTTGACCCACATGCATATTCAAAGTAAAGAACGTTTTAGGCATATTTTATTTTATCAATTTTCAGCATTTTCCCTCAAAACAAATAAATACAGTCCTAAGGACGAACCAAGAAAAGACTTTCCAAAGGACTCAATTCTGAGAAATTGCACGCTATCATTGATGAAAACCCTACTAGCAAAACTAGAGAACTGAACAAAGAGTTTAGGTCAGGCATGTCAAACTCAGCTTGGCTCTGGGGCCGGATCCAGACTTTCTGTTCTCAGGTGGGCCGGATCAGTAAAAGAATGTCAACCCAACTATTTAGCTTTGTTTTTCAGTACTATGTTTTATCATTCAGCCTACATTTGTAGCCTACCCTACATACTCAGAAATTTATGACGGGCCGGATTAAATCATCCAACGGGCCGGGTCCGGCCCGCGGGCCGTATGTTTGACATGCCTGGTTTAGATCTTATAATTTTACAATACATGGTCATATGGCTCACATTAAACTCCTCGCTCAGTTCTCTAGTTGTATTGGTGAGGTTTTCATCAATGACAGCCTGCAATTCCTCGGAATTGAGTCTTCGGAGCGTCCTTTTCTCGGTTTGTCCTTTAGACTGAAGTCTTACTTTTTAAAACGGGATAACCGTTCTACAGGTTTTTTCATTCACCACATCATATTCATAAGTGTCTTTGTGGGATCTTGCTGCTGAAATTGTTGTATTGACCTCATGAAGTTCATATAGTAAAATATGTCTGATGTGTTATATACATGGAGTGCACATTTTGGTCACCAATAATTATTTATTATAATAATTTCAACCAAATCGAAAAGAAAAAATTATATTTTTAAGTTTTAGAGGGATACACATGTGTCATTTATAATTTAAATTGATGTGATGTTGCACTAAAATTATAAGTCAAGAAATGGACAGAACTTTTATTACAACCTTATAGTTACGAATAATTTTTAAACTTGTGAGAATATTTTATTTGTTCAGATTTGTAAAACTATTTATCACAAACGTTAGCTATCTATTTATGTAACTTTTTACGGCACATAAAACAGCCTCCGTAGTATTCAATAAATATTAAACAAGTTCAAAGGATCTTTATTTATTCTCCAGTTGTAAAGATTTTGTAGAATCATGTTCTATCGTTTGATTGTCAATCAATGTTATGTAAAAGAATTAAAATTCTGGTGTACGGGACAAATGGATTTCTAAAAAGGAATAGGACAGAGTAGACAGAAAACATTTATGTAATAAAGTGTGAGTAAATATTTACTAGAAGAAAAATGCGTTTGAAAGGAGAATGATTTTTGCTCACCACTCAAACGCCACTCACTGAAGAAAGCCTGCTCACCACTCAAACACCACTCACTAAAGAAGGTCTACTCACCACTCAAACACCACTCACTAAAGAAGGTCTACTCACCACTCAAACACCACTCACTGATAAACATTGCAGTGAAGTAAGGAGACGCAGCAGCCAGTACCACCTTGTGTGCATACACAGACGTGTCTCCTACGATGAGCTCGATGTCACATAGCTGCAAATAAAGTTCCAGCTTTAACAAAACTTTAATCTTGACCTTGAAGTTTCAAAAAATAAATTCAGCCGGCCAAGTAATCCTGATAAAGCTCATTTACGGTGAGTAAATGCAACGTGTAATTGAAATACTTGTCCTTCTATTCGAAATTTTGGTTCTCCGATACGACAGAGAGTACTGTGGACAGAGAGTGCTGTGGACAGAGAGTGCTGTGGACAGGGAGTGCTGTGGACAGAGAGTGCTGTGGATAGAGAGTGCTGTGGACAGAGAGTGCTGTGGATAGAGAGTGCTGTGGATAGAGAGTGGTGTGGGCAGAGAGTGCTGTGGACAAAGAGTGCTGTGGATAGAGAGTGGTGTGGACAGAGAGTGCTGTGGACAGAGAGTGCTGTGGATATTTTTATACAGGAAATGCAGTCAAAATTGTAGCGAGTTAGCAAGTGTTATTTCACATACATTATTATACATACATGCGGGTTGTACCTCATACACTATGCTAGCATATGTGACCATGCAAAATTGGAAAAAATTAAAAGCTCGCATAGCAGAAGCTTTCGTCACAAAAAATGAATGATTTTATTTTTCTAAAGCTACTTTGTCATGGATTTTGACAAATTTCACATAAATAGTAAAATATTTACTAATAGCAGTTTTTCAGAATAAAATCCATTAAATCATAAAGAAAGAAGTCAATATGCTCTAAAACGCATTTTAGAAAAGCTATAAGACTACTTTTCCTGATTGACTACCGAGCTAAATCAGTGTCTACAGACTCTGATTTCGGCAAAAGCTGATCTTAGAGAGGAGTGCATTATTTTCCATCATTTTGTGAGTAACGCTAACGGGAAAATGCATGCACTCTAGTACAAATGTAAATTGGAGGCTGGATTGTGGCACAGGCTTGTAGTGGCTTAGTCGCCTCTTATCGCGACACAGCCTCCTCGTATTTTCTCCAGCAACTAGTGGGTTAGTCACCCTTCAATGCAAATCTTATTGTACGTCATTTCTAATTTAGTTACTGCTAGATTCCAATCTAGTCCACCAAAGTGTTTAGTAATTGTAAGACGTACCAATGTAACTTCTGTCATTAAATAGTTCCAACTTCTACTCGGTGCTTCAACCTTATACACTTGAGCTGAAGCTTATGTAAGACCGCTACCGTAGCAGGCTATAACTGCTGATCCCAAGCCCTAACCGACTCACAGGACGTCTACCTGGAGTAGACGTAAGGCATGAATTCAAAACAGTTGCCTTAACGGAACCACATGGCGCAGGTAGCATACAAAGGTCTTACAGGCTAAAACAATATCATAGTATGGATGGTGTAACATTCAGTGAGGCGTGAACTTTATATCTCTTCCACAGCTGAGAGTGTTCATATTGGGCGGTAGCTAAAAGAAGCCGTAATTCTTACGTAAAGTCTTCTGTCGAATAAATTCAAAGCATGGTCAGTGATAATTTGGGTGCAATATCGAGAAATTCTATATTTCTATATCTTTATCGTAAAATTCTCATTTCCATATCTTTATCGTGAAATTCCCATTTCTATATCTTTATCGTGAAATTCCCCTTTCTATATCTTTATCGTGAAATTCCCATATCTATATCTTTATTGTAAAATTCCCATTTCTATATCTCTATCGTAATTACCTTTACTTGCCAACTGATCGGTTACATCCCATGCTCAAGACATTGTTTTCCAGGTGGTGACAAAATGTACACACAATTAATAGAAGACAGTCTTTTAAATTTATGATGATTATAATAGACCTGAAATGGAGTCCCAGAATAGCTATGACCACGTAAATATTAATGGGGTTCATGTCGGTAAAATAAATAGATTTCTACTATGGTCTCTGTCCAAGTCAAGTAACGTAATTACCCCTCCATCGGAGAAAATATTAAGATAAAAATAAGCGTTTTGTTGTGTAAAATGAAATTAATCGATTGCAATTAAAGGTTTTGACAGGTTCAGTAGTTAGCTAAAGACTATCACTCGATGGACAAAAATTTGATCGTCTAATCGATATTAAGTGAATAATTAGCCTGGATAATTTTAAGATCAGTGATCAGTAAATGTGCATCATGAGTCCTCTGCTCAGGAGGTCACGAAGAAATAACGAACCCAAACTAATGAAATGCAATAAACCTTATTAATGGGACCTAACTAAACTTAATGAACGTAATGAAAGTTCATGAAACAATTCGAAACTTTGCTGAATCGAATAAAACTTTATTGAATCTAGCGAGACTTTACGAAATCATTTGAAACTTCAATAAACCTAGCGAAAGGGTAACAACTAACGAAATATCTAGAATAACAGATAAACTGGTAAAAAATATACTAATAGATACAAAAATAATGATCATACCAAATTTTATAAAATTCACTAACCTCTGCTGAAACTAATGAAATTTCTTCCAATAAAACTAACTCCACTGCAGTAATCCGGATCATGAACACTACTGAAATCTAAAATTTTATTTTAGTAGGCAGCAATCAATGATAATATTCATGAACGTGACTAAACACAATTTAGTAACAAGTTAAACTCAGTTTACCCTCAGTTAATCTGTTGCACCAAATGATAGTCGATCGTATGGAATTGTAAGTTGATCAATAGTTGAAGGATGAATGGGTGGTATGTGAGTGATCAGTGAAGCAATGATCGGTGGACCACCGCAATGCCATCGCTTCACTGGATGCTCTCGGTTCTGGACCTGTACGGCCATTATTGATCTATTTTATCATGTGAATATCGATTGAACAAGTTCATCTCTTAAAGACAATTTCAAAAGATCATTCAGTAATTAACGGGCCATTTACCACTTTTTAGATACGACCGTATGCAAACATAATTTCAAATTTCTTACCCAAGCTTGCACATACAACAACTTGATTTTACCTTAACTTCTAGCTCAGTAAAACCTTTCGAACACTTTCGTAAGATCATTAAGAATGCAATCCTAGAACTGGAATGTTATTCGAAACTATATGAAAGAAATATACTATTGGCATTGCCGTACTCTTTTTGTGGTGAGTTGGTAGAAATCACACGCAAATTGAACGAAATAGGGTGTAGAATGCAGTATTTCTGTTATTTCCACTGTATAGAGTAGTATTATTTCTGCATATTTTGTTGACAAGGTACACTTTAGTTTGTACTTGACTGAAGCTGCTAATGTGTGTTTGTGTGCGTGTTGTATCTTTTGGTAGAGCACTTGTATTACTAGTTAATGATGATGTATGGAATGCAAGCTGTAGACATCAATTTATTTAGAAAATCAGATGTTCACACTCAAGTGAATGACCTTCTTGTTAAGTTTTCATTTATTTCCTCAAATAATGTTTCATGATGCATCGTTGGAAAGGGATTCCATGCATCCTTTATTCTGACAAACGGTTCACTTTGTAAACTGATCACTAAAAAAGCGCTCATGGGCTTTCCCAGTTTGCTATTAATCTCACACCGTCAATCCATCCTCTTTTATCCATTTTCGCGAAAAATAGCTCAATTTTGTGGGTTTCTGTTCAGAATTGGGGTCAGTCAACATTCCAGACACTGCGGGTTACATGTTTCGAGGGTTTTCCTCAGGTATTTTGAGACTGGGTCACCAGGAGAGGCAGGCAAGAAGTGAAGGAAAAAAAGCAAGGGCCTGCCACCACACAGCGGGCGCCGACCACACAACGGAGGGAAAAAGTAGGAAGGGTCACCTACATGCAGGCACCCAGCCGGGCAGGTCACTCGATCGTGTTACCTGTTTGAGACCTGTCAGTTACACCTGTCTGGTATACCTGTCAGTTATACCTGTCTAGTATACCTGTCAGTAATACCTGTTACATCTGTTAGATACACGTTAAACAGGTACATCTCTCAGTTGCACCTGCCTGTTAAACTGTCACACATATCTGTTATACCTGTCAACCACACTCGTGCTTTAGACGTCTGCCAGTTATATCGATAAGGAATCACAGCAGGATATGTGTACTAAATTATTTCACCTGCACAGACATACTGTGCGTACTAGAGTGGAGTGCACGTGATATCCAGTCAACTTTTCATGAAACTTCTTACCACACGCTTGTAAAGTGAACATTGAGCAGATCAACTTGACACCGTGCAAACATCATACCATAACCCACGTAATATTTTCAATATCTGGAAATAACAGTGTTTCCTATTCAACAACATATTTTCTTGAGATATCCTATAAAAATCATTAATCTTTGTGAAATAATTGGGCTTATCGACGAACCATGGAGTAAGCATTTGTTTTTGTTCATAAATGGCCACTTTTAGATACCTTCACTTCATTTTAATTAAAATAAAGATGAAGTTAACAACAGTATAAACAGAGCTTGATGGGTGTAGCTATGCAGACCGTGAACCACAACACACAACTATTGTATCTAAGTTTTTCTTTTAAGATATCAGGGGTTGCGAGGGCGATGTGCAGTTCTACGCTTCTACAATGAGTTACAAGAAACCATGAAAATTCCAAAGACTAAGGCGCTTTCTTGAGCATAACATTTCCTCCTTTTAAAAGGAAGAAAATAAATACAAGTCCCTACTGCTCTTCCATATTCAGGCACAACTAATTAGCAAACACAAGCCCCAAGCTCGTGCAACAACAAACTGCAGCATTTATTGTTTAAAAATTGCTACTTGACATCTGCGTCTTGTCTGCGAGTTTAGAAGAGAAGTTATTGAAACATTTCACTTATCGTGCAGTTGCAGACTCAACAGCAAAAAGTTCATCACCAGATATCATTGATTTGTATGGAGTGCCGCAACTAACTGGCAAAAATGCATCGTACATACAGTTACAGACATTAAGATACACAGGAGTACAAATCCTACTTGTTCAAAGCAAATGTTCCCGCTTATGCTTTAGTGCTTTATATATACATGCCAGTATATACAAACTAGTTTGTTGATGTAGCATATAAGTAGAGAATGTTTCTAGCGAATATGTGACAGTACACAGTGCAGTAAAAATATAGTGAACGGTGCAGCGAAAATTGCGATGCGTATTTATTCCGTAGCATCACAATATATTCAGATAATGCTAAAGCTCTTTCTCATAACTATCAAAATACAAAACATTGTTTCAGACAGTACATGGATTTAATTTTCGAAATTACGAAACAATCATGTTACCGTTACAGCACGTAATTCAACTTGGCGCGTTGTAAAAATGGTAGTGGTACTAACTTTGCACCGCGCTGTTACATAGGGTTAAAGACTAGTGCCTGTACGCAGAGCATTGCAGACAGTGTGAGGGGTGTGGATGTTCGAGGGCTGTCTGACCCAGTTCAGGAAGGTGAGCTCGTCTGGGAGAAGGACAGGGAGTAGGGAGGAGGGAAAGGGAGGATGGGGAATAAAGGTCCCGAGAGCTAATTTCAAAGAAAGCTTCGTCTGACCTGAGCAACAAATTATGTTAGCACATCTACTCCCGCACCAAGAAGAAAACACCAAGTTAGCCCTTCGTTATGCTGTAAACTGGACCATTAACAATTTGTTTTTTAAAGACGTAAAATAGGTACTTTGATATGCGTATACTTTTTTACTACATAATTATCCAAATCATGGATTGCAAGTGGAGTTGTTATTTTATCACAAGAATTAATTTATTTTGCTCCGCGTGTTACTAATATAACTTCCAATACGTGGCCACTTGGGCGTATAAAATTGGCTATTCATCATGTCTTGGAGCCAGAAAAAAGTCGTGGACTTCTGATGCTAACAGGATGTACATCACGAGCCACACAATATACACAGTACATTACCAGACTTTTTCAAGTGCAGGAAACCCAGAGGTTCGAGGAAAATACTGATAAAAATAAAGTTATCAAGTTAAAGGGGTAGATTATCACTGAGGAAGATTTTTTTTAGTGCAGTATTCTAGAGCTTAAACCACCTTGTTGGCGAGGTCTGCCCGATCAGAAGATGACAGTTTATTGTTGTGTTGCCGGTCTCTAGAAACATTTTCGCTCTCTTTTATTGTCTATGCATTAAGTATATCACTCATAAATAATTATCCTTTCATAATGCTAAAACCACAACATGCAAGTACAAATTAATTCAATAACATCCATCTCTTACTACGTCGCATTAAGTACAATCTTGTCAGCCCAAAAATCAAATTAACGAACTCTCAAATGTCTTGGACCTTGGAAAAGGACTTTTACTCCCTAGTTCCGCTATTAAACTGTCCAAATATAGTGCCTCATGCCTACAACAACGGCGGGAGCAAACTCACAGCTGGAACTCTGAGCCAAACTTTGTCAAAGTTAATGGACTGCTGGAAGCATTCGTCCTACTTCAAGCTCATGAGGACAAGTTACGGTCAACTTGCTCACAATCTTATGAAAAATCAATTTATTTGCTTGTTTATGATCTTACTTACGGTTTCACAAACGATCCACTTACTGATCTTACTTATAATCTGAGCTACGATCATAATGTCACAGTCAACACACACGTACATATGTCTGAGCTGCATTGCTGAGGTCAGTGACCCTAGGGGCTTACAAGACTGCCAAGGTCACTAAAGAGAGAAAGAGAGAGCAAGACAGAGACTCAGGAAGAGAGAAAGAGAGAGCAATAATTCGAAGACTCGCTGCTGCCACACGACAGGCCGACGATTCAATAGAAGCTGCTACCAGCACCAGCAAGTCCAGGGGCGTCTCAGCAACCTCTACACTTCCAGGTTACAAATTTAGCCCTTACTGTTCATCCATCAGTTGGAGTTGAACTAATAATGTTAGGAAAGAAACGGTCAAGACAAAGTATTTAAACGTTTGTTACTAATGTCTCTAGCTCTGACTGACTCTCAATCAGTCCATTATTGATAACAGAATATTAAATCGTGCATAGATTTGCATTCGTTACAACAATGAGGCAAACATAAGCCAGTATGATGACTTCTGTCACATACTCTACGATGTTTTTGTATAGCGCTTGATGGCTAGACCCATTGTCTCCTAAATCTCCATAGATGCAGCCGTTTAACTCATAGCCTGTGTAAAATAAGCAGCAATAATATTTTGAACAAAAGATTCCATTGCTTTGATACACGGATATCGGAATGAAGCTTGAAATTCTGTTGCATACATGAGTATGCAAAGTTTTCAAGTTTTGCTTTCTCAGACTGTGAACTATGGGAGTGAACATTATAAATATTACTTATATTTGGTCGGTCGCTTTAGATAAACAAATAAAACAAGAAACTGAATGATCAATGCCTCCTAGCTCCGTGCAAATACACATGCATACATTTATGTTGGTATGAAACCAATTTGAATTATCGAATAAGCATACATTCGTTTAGTAAAGCTGATGAGTTATCGTATTTGCAAACTAATTTAAAATACACTGCAATGACATTCAATGCAGGTGGAAGTAAGTGGAGCACACAAATACAAGCAACAAATAACGTCTTGTAGTTCATACCACTTGATAGAAACGCTCCAGATGTTACAGTAAATTATGTCACCACAAATTTTGCACTATTGTGCACTTAAATGACCCAAAATTTACGTTTTATTGAGGTTATCGCCTTAATAAAATAAATAGTGAAGTAATTGACAAATTTTTAGAGTATTCAGTGCAACATTGATACTTTGAAAAATCTCAAGGAGAATGAAAACCTATAATATAATCAATGTAAAATTAATCGATCAGGAAGGGGTATACATGAAGAGTACAGAAACGGCTTCTTCGGTGAAGTTTAATAAGAAAGTAAGTAAAAAAGACTAAGTTCACTGACTTTTGTACAATAGTTTTTTGTACGCAGGCTATGATGTTAAGATATATAACTCACGTAGATGTTTCAGGAACTTCATCACATGCGTGTTAAAACGACACACATTTTTTTAAGCCCGTGAAGTTATTCCTAAGCTGCAGAAACCTTTTGCATGAGAGTAAAACTACACTCCGTTCACTCTAGGCACGGAAGATCTTAATTTTAAAATTAAAATAAGGTAAAAATTAAAATTTTCACTCTCTTTCATTCTTTGTGGTCGTATACAGAAGAGGCTTACATTGCTCTTGTATTGCTGTTCGTGTTCCCTTCTTATGAACGTTTCGATCTATGACAAAGTAGCCGTCTCTATATATAGCTTTGTCCATTCTTCCATCGGTGAGCCAGGGCAATAAATCGATCTCTGCTGTGAAGACAAAATTTGTCAAACAGTGGAACGTGAGTCCAACTGAAGCTCTTTGAAACATGTACTTATGAATTCATTCAGAGATCGTATGTAAGTTGAACTACCTTGTGAATCACAAATAAACGTCTTAGCGTTTGTAAAAGAACGTACAACTGACGCTCCTCTTAAGATGCACAACTAAACGTGGTTTGCACAAGATATAAAAAATCTTTCTTTCTTTGATCAACACTCTTCTCATGAAGAAGAGATCCCCCTGGACACGGGGATGACTGTCGAAACATATCATAAAAGTATACATGATATTAGTCAGACTGCAGTTGAAACAATGTTTCTTGGAGCGTACATTAATAACTAAACATATTTTTGGCATACTAACAGACTTTCTATGATTTTAAATTACTTTTTGGTTGTCAGTTTCAGGTTAGATTCACGAGCTAAAGAGGATACACTTCATCTCTTTAATCACCACATGCGTTCTCTGCAGACGTTCCGTGCATCGCACTCACATTTCATCAAACAAGTGATTCTGTACCAGAAAATTTTTTTTCATTAATATTTAAGATGAAAATGTGAATTCCTAATAAATTGCAAGAAAAAAAGTTTTCTCCAAAATTATACGATTGTTTCACTTCAGATAACAAACAAAGTACGGAACCTTATTTTAAGTCCTCACTCTCGCCTTTGCCGCTGCAGTCGGTGTACGTTCAGTGCTGCCTTCTCTGTCACACTATTATGACGAGTGTACTCATATTTTACAACAAACCGCATCTTTCTATCTATTTCCCGTCCTGAGAAAAAACACTGGTGTTATAACTTGGATGCACCTCGTATGTACTGGGCTGCCTTGCGCTGGAACGCTGGCAGCATCACAAAATTGATGGAGTGCACATCTTCTTAAAATACAAAGCCATCAACATTCAACCTCATCACAAGTATTATAAATACTTATCATTTGCAGTCATTCAGCTTTATTAAATGGTCCGTCGCATGGAAATGAAATAATCGTTATGAATGAGCCTCAATGTCTGGTTATTAAATCAATAAGAAACTATTTTTTCTTAAATTTCTTCTTTTTACGTGACGGTGGCTGTAAATAGTCATTGAGATCATTCATTCTCTCAGAGCGTGCTTTATATTATAATTAAAATCACCACAAATATCGTTGTTTTAGGACTAGCACAGTGACGTGCAAAGTCACTGTGTCTTAAACGAGCGAAGATGTTTGATTTGAACATGCATCTTCAAATCAAACCCAATGAGTGAAAAATTGAAAAAATAACTCTGGTATATGTAAAAGATGGTGGAAATGTAATTTTCTTACCTGGCGGTCACTTCTAAGATGATTCATGGCTTTCATCGCGCAGGTGGCGTGGTCGGATGTTAGGTGAATCATCTCCCCCATCGGCTGGCCTTCGCAAGGGCTACTCGCTCCAGACGAAGTTGTCGACCCTCCATTTTGTTTTTCTGTCCAATCAGCTTCCACTTTTTCAGCGGTAGTTTTTGTTGAAATACTTTTGCGGTTGTCTGTTTTTATGTAACTTGAATTTTTGGATTGATTCAGATTGGAAATTCCGAGCGTCGAAGGTAACGAGGCTGCGCTCCCAGAGCTGCTGAACAGAGATGAGCTACTTCTTCGACCGCTCTGGCACCCAAAACCAGCTATCTTGCTGCTGGCGTGAGTGACGTTGTTGATACAAGCGTCAATGCTGTTGCTTATGGTGTGGGCGTTGTTCAGTAAAATGCGGCTCCCATTGGAACTGGAAACCGAATAATCTCGTTTCAAGTTGCTCAATACGGAATTACATTTTACACCCGTTTCTGGGTGTTCATTGACAGATGAATTGTTGTTAAGACTTCCACTACTGTTACTAATCAAGGTCTTGGTCTCCTTACTCTCTAACTGCAGTTTTGAGGCGGTCTGTGTAGTTGATGCATTGTCATTAGGGTTATTCTTGAATAGAGAGGAATTTTTCTTTTCATCTTTGTCATTTGCAGACGTTTCATTGGTAGCACTCAAACATGAATTAGCGCTCGCTGACATCGAGTCGCGTATTCCAGCAAAAACTCCTCCTAATACACCTCCCGTTGTACAGTTCTCAGTGACCAAATGCCGAGCTTCCTTGCTTTCAGGATTCTCTTCACAAACACTGAAACTCTTCATTGATCTCATAGTGCTCGTTAGACTCATGTCTCCTGAACGACGGCGATGACTAGGTGACTTAGAATAACAGTCCGCTGACTTAGTAGGTGAAGGAGGACTTACGGAAGAGCCAAAATTTGAACCACTACTGCTGGACGTCGACGATTTTAGACTGGAGAAACAAGTGCTGCTCCAACTGGAAGCAGTTCCGTTCTTTTGGGACGCTGATTTTGAGTTAGCGGAAGATCTAGTAAAGGGGCGACGAAGCGTAAAGTACCCTGACGGGATCTCACTGAAGAAAAATCCCCTGGACGTTGATGGGTCGGGACTTCTGACGGCTTTCGTCCCCGACGGAGACGAGTTCAAGGCAGTAGAGTCCGAAGCTTTCGATGTTTCTGGAGCGGGAACTGAGGCACTACGAAACGACGAGGTTTTGGAAACAGAATTGCTGAGAGCAGAGCTGTTGGGTTTGTCGGGCTTCGATGAGGCAGGTGACGTAGCAGAGTTGTAATCTCTGAGCATGTTCGGCCTGAGTGTAAATGAGCTCCCAATAGGGTATTTCAGGCGGCGACGAACACCGTGGGCATCAGGATTTTCTCTATTCTTCTCATCCTTATTGCTATGTTTTGATTTTCCTGGCGTTGATGTTTGAGATCCCTCACCAGTCATTTTCTAGGAATAAATTTTCAAGGATGTAATCATCATTTATAGGAAGCGAGGACTTATCAACAGATGTAGAGACGGTTGATGTAAAATTGTACTTCGAAGCCCAGGTTACTGAAAATTAATCAAAACAAATTCACTCGTTCTGCTACGTCTATCCAAAATAAGTAATGATGCTAGGTAAAACAAATAAAATAAAAATATTCTATAAGTTCACTACAGTCTACGAGACTTGACCGCGTATTTTGCTGTTACATGCCGCATTGACACTCTTTCATCCTGAAAATGAATGCAGCGTCATTAGAATATTTTACACTTTTTGTGCATGCAAATTCAAAGTATTTACGTACATAAGATGATGGTGATATTGCTTCACCTCTGTAACTGGGCTAGTATTTGAAAATCATTGCTTAAAAATAACAAAGACTGTAACTTAACTCGAAACTGATAGTTGATTACATCACATTCAATATCAGGAAATAATAATCACAGTACATAAAGATACGAGAATGGGCTCCTAAATGACATAAACGAGCTATAGAAAAACTTTTGAAACATTGTTACTTGGACTATTGGCATAATCGTAGCTAAGGAACGGACGCATCGTAAGAATTATTTTTTGTTGATTTTAATACATTTTCCGTTGAAACACATGGCTACGTAAATGTGAATTTTGTTGCATTGAATAAAAACTGGGAGTATCGTATCAGACTAGAAACAGCCCTCTGCAACCACGCTAGTGAAACGATGAACAGATTTAATTCATTTCACGTAAACAATTCACCTAAATGTAGAGAAATTTGTGTAGAAGTAAACAATTGAGGTCGGTGACGAGCCTCGATCTCGGAAACTTGATACAAACAGCTGGAAAAACTACGTCACAGTTCATGAAGGAAATTCTTTGGCAGGAAGACAACAAAATTCAAATAGCAACTGACTCCGAACAATGATAAACATTCTAGTAAAAAATATTTCATAACATAATTTTCAACTACTAGTATTTTCAAAGAATGGCAGTAATCTAATACTCATCATTGTATCCAAAAATGGAATAAAAGTTCAATTTAGTGAGAGGTGCAATTAGAAGAAGTGAAGCATAACTAAACATGAAGTGGAGAACACAGCTGCACCAGCGTCTCAGCTATCAGCACAGATGCAGCGTGTGCGAGATAACAGCCACTGAGGCATGAGGCTGGGGGACGAGAAGGCTTTGGGGGTCCTTCCTTGCCAATATTGATGTAGTAGCAGTCACATTAAATTGAGGTCATTCTCTACCATTTGTGATTGATTACCTCATCTGAATTGAATTAACTCTCGGTCATTCGGAATCAATTGGTTCATCTGAATTGAAGTAATTCTCATTCATTCATGATTTATTAAAGCGACTAGATTGAGGTATATCTCAACTATTCAGACTTTATTGCTTCATTTGAATTGAGATTATTCCCAATCATTCAGTATTCATAACCACATCTGTTTTGAGATGAATTTCTATCAACTTTTACTAAGTGAAAAACTCATAAAAATATAAAAATGAACACGCACATGTAGACTTCTGGCATGCATTCCCTGATCGAAACCAGTGAAAATAAAGCATAAATCAAACAAATGCCAATAACTTACGATACAAGACACTGATTGCCTTTTTTGATGAATAATTCAGCGTCGATTCCTCCTGCATGGATGCAGTCTAATAAGCCCAAGTGATTCACCTGCATTTACGAGGCAATCAAAGTACAAATTAATTCTTCAAATCGAGGTATTTTGTCATTGTACGCGGTGCAAGCGCACGGCCATTGCTAATTTTGCTGCACGAAAAATTGAAAGCAAGTCAATGACACATGTCGCAATGAATTATGAATACGCACGTCCCATCTCCAAGCAACAAGGCTTAATTTAAAATAGAACTTTCATTTAATAACGAGTAGCATATTGTGATCAATTACTGCGGAAATTTTGTCGAGAAGAACCGCAAAGACGAGAACCAATGAATGTTGAGCTGCAGGATCACGTAGCGGTGCAGTGTTACCATGTAGCTCTGTGGTCACACCACACTGCTCCGCCAGACCTCAACTTCTGGTTTTCCTACACGGGATGGTGCAGCGCGCAAATACTCCATGAGTCCAAAAGACGCAACACGGTTGAGTACCAACCCATGCTTTGTGCTTTTTTAAATTACAGACAGGGTAAACGTTTCAATGTTAGGATTGTGCAGTTGTGCATGTTTCACGGTAACGGAAATAAAATCGCGCACAAATGTGTATGAAGAGACTGGATACACAATTATTCGTATGGCGATGCAGTTTCATGAGATTGGCCGTAATGCAAGTCATTTCCCTTAGAGAGTTTGTATGATCGTCAGACTGGCATGCGACACAATCATCTAAAACAAAACTTTTGTTTTGTAAGATAGTATTGTGTTTGAGAGCAACTGCAGCCTATGAAGCAGCAAACAAAGGTGTTGCTGGCAGAGTATGCGCTCTTCAAGCAGTGCATTCGTAAAGATGTCTTACTCAAGCCTCGTACTTTAAACGCCCCAAAAAAATAGTTAGCCGAAATCATTTGTGACTTCAAGTTCCGTTCAAATTTTTGATGTATGTTTTGTGCGGAAAGTTGTTGCTCTGCTGATCCGCACGAGTTGAACCTCACTATTGCCTCTCTGTGCCACACCCCATTGCAATGATCACACCCTTACATCGCAACTGTCTAGCCGGCACTGGACTGAAGCGTTCGTGTAGCAGGCTAGCAGCGCTGGGTGGTGCTGTGTACACTCTCTGGATGTGTGGGCTACGTGTGTGTGTGTGTCTTTTATCCAGCATCTTAACTCTTCGTTTTGCACTTCTTTGGAAATAAGTGTCCGTAAAATAAATCCCCTACTTTGTTCAAAGATGATATGATTGCATTTTTTGTCATAATTTTTGAGTTTACATACTTTTGTTTTAATTTATGTAATGTCTTATGTCTTTACATGCTTAATACCTTCCTATATATTTAAAAGGTCGCCATAAAAATAGGCCAAAATTAACTATCTTAACCTAATCCACACTTTTATAAAATGTTCAACCAATGTGAATTCCATATTGCTTTAAGACATCTTTTCAGACCTTCAAACTTTTTAGATATATGAATAACTGCAAACTTTAAAACCCTTGAAATTTCTGTTCATGGATTAAACAACTAGTTTGGAGTAAGTTAAATGTCAGTACTAATATCCGTAGACTTTTAAGCATAACTCTTCTCGAGCAGTGTACGTTGTACGGTGCATTGTTGCATACATTTTGCTTTTTTGTCATATATCCTCAATCTTGCCCAAGCCAATTTTTCTCAGCAAAATCA
This sequence comes from Trinorchestia longiramus, assembly GCA_006783055.1. NCBI lineage: Eukaryota > Metazoa > Arthropoda > Malacostraca > Amphipoda > Talitridae > Trinorchestia > Trinorchestia longiramus. The sequence continues at coordinate 69,610 of VCRD01002798.1, forward strand.
AAAACAGTAAATATTGTAATATATGAATAACTCGGATGACTTTAGCTAGGAATTATAAGTAGGCGAGCCTGGTTGCCATACTCAAAGTGAATATAATAAACGTAAACATTTATTACGATCTAACATACAGAACACATAAAACGTCATTTTTAAGTTTGCTCATACGATTTTAAACGAGTGATGCCCGAACAAATTTTGAAGCCCTAAAAGGACTTAAATGTTAGAGAATACGAGGAAAACTGCTCATAATGCTTTAGCCTTGGAGTACCTCAGGACAGAAAAAAGGTTGAATGACAAAGTGAAATATGTAACACTCCGACTGTCTGTTTCCCAAGTATAAAGCTATTAATTTATTATTACTAATGCAAAATAAACTAAAATTCAAGTTAGGAATTTTAGGTTCCTACTTGATTACGCACCATGAATTGAACAGAATGCGTGCAAATAAACAGGAATAGCCAAAAAAAAACATAGCATTTGACTTCGAACATCTGGAATGTTAGGAGGTGTTATAATCATTATTAAATTCTATGCTTTTTATGTGAAATTATTATGCTCGTCCTCCAACATAAAACATTGCATAAGAATTCCATAGAAGCAAGCAATAAGAGTGCTAGTGTCCATGTGTGTGTAGCACTGAGAATACGAGCGACATACAGCAGCAGTGTCGCAGTGTCAGGACTACTCTGTGGTGACGAAAACTGAATGTTTTGGCATTATCCGAATTGCACTCCAAAAATTTTTCATGAGAATTTCAAAATAAATATATATTTACTCCGTCAGAGCTGATAAATGGATTATCACTGTAGTTTTCAATGTGTTATTATCAACAAAGTCCTGGTGTGAGACACAGTCTGGGCAATGTCACAGTGGTGAGTAGTTGAGTGGAACAAAAAGTAGAAAGAAGAAGTGACAAAGAATTGAAAGTAAAAAATCAAGCAGTCTCAGGCTCCTACGTATAGTGAAGTACTAATAATAATCATGGAAACGTTGGAATTACTGTGATATTAAATTGAAAACTTTACTGAATGAACATAATCGTATGTCAATAAAATAAACGTAAAGTGCTTGAGGGAAAGTTTAACCTGTTATGAAATAGGAAAATTGCGACACTCGGAAACCTACAAATAAAAACTTTGAGCATCGGAAATTAATATGTTTCACATTCACTCGCTAGTTCATAAAATTATTTACTGATGTTGTGACAGAGATGCCATATCTCACTAAAGAAACAATACAGTTAAGAAAGTTCATTAAGAAAGAAAGTTCATAAGAATGTTGTCTTATAGACATGAAAAATTGTATACGTAAAACAAAAATTGGTGACAGAGATTTAATGTCAACTTTGCGTACAATAACATGGGCTACGACATAAATGTACAATATACAGTAGAGAGCCTTTATAAAGACTTCAATTATTTCAACTCTTCTCAGAATCAACATCACGTACCATTTTTAATCACAAATTGAAAGAATCGATAAGACTACCTGTCATCGAATCACATAAAAAACTAAATTTCAGTTTCAAAATAGAATTTTTATGAGCACAGATCAGAGCCCGCACGTAAAAACTAATTACTTTAACTCACTTAATCCTTCCTTGTTTCTCTTTTGGTTTTGTTAATAAGTTTCTTACAGTTCTTAATTGTCGATGGCTTGAGTTGTTAGACAATAAATCCCATATTTCCCAAAAAGTAATAATCCAAGTTTTGCATACTATGCTGTGTTGTTGTAGTTCCAACATATTCTATGCTGTGTTGTTGTAGTTCCAGCATACACTATGCTGCATTCCTACCCTCTATAACTCACCTTATCTCCAAATGGGTACTGCCTTCCCTCCACCTTAGCAGTTCAGCAGGCCATCGTTGCAGCGGATTCCAAAAGGGTCCTTCAACGGTTCTCCCCCACCCAATTTTTCCCAGAACCACCCGCACTCTCCTCTACCAACTCTGATCGGACCATAGCAGAACCCTGAGTTCCTACCTATATAATATTCAGCGTAGAAATAGGAATCCTATTAACCTCATTTGAGTAGGAGTAGCACAGGACCCCACATGCCCTACCTGCAGCGCCGCGGCACAGACCACGAGCCACCTCTTCAGCTGCCTCGCCACCCCTACCCACCTTATGCCTCTGGTCCTCTGGCCTAACTCGGTGTTGAAGGCAACCTTCCTCTCCTGTGTCCCTTCACTCTCAACCTATTTCTCTCCTCTTATACGCTCCCCACCCGAGCCTCCCTCACACCAATGAGTTTCCCCTCGGATCACCCACTGGGCAAACAACAATAACACCTAGAAGTTTGAGGAAATATTCAGTTTAAGTCAAGTCAGTCCGTCAGTCGGCCTTCCTGGTCTCTGCGTCACAAGCAGGGAAAATTTGAGGGAAAAATGTGGTAGCGAACCCTTGAAACCAAGAACCTGGCAACACAATCCCAGATCACTAACCAATAGGATCGCTACAGTGGCAGGCTTAAAGAAGGACTGAGTTACTGTTGAAATGCTGAGGTTGATATTAGTTTTATTATGTCTAACTTAGCTCTTCAATCTTTTTCCAGACCCTATGCTAATTTTCCTAAACGCTGATAAACTACTATTGAAAAAATTAAAAAGCTTCATGATTGTTTTCCCTTTTCCTTCATAATTAAAAAATTTATAATTTTTAATATACTCGGTTCATATGTAAAAATTTTTCTGTTACCCATTGCCTATTGACTGTCGCCCCTGCTACTATAATCACAGCACACAGAGTTAACTTATCTCATTCCGAGCAATAGATGATATATAATGAGTACCTAATTGATCAAATTGACAACTCAATTTCAGAGAAAGAAAATTCAAACTGAGGATAATTCTACTTATCACGAATTATCGAATTGAAACATAGATAAATTCAAAATAGTGTTGTGATATATTGACAGTTTTTAGGTTTTTGAGACCATATTGTGCGGGTGTGAGAGTTCCCAAAGCCATGTAGATTAAGATAAGGAACATGCTTGTTTCTGCTTTCCGGATTAGGGTTACAAGTGGAAGCTGCATGTACCCATCTCCGAAGCTCCAATACAAGGTTATGTCTGCAGTGTAACAGAGGAGTAGAGGAAACAGTTGAACATCTGGTCTTGGAATGTAGTAAGTATGAACAGGAGCGAGAGAGCCTCATGGATGTGGTCCATGAGCAATGTGGAGAAAACAAGTGGAATGCAAGGTGTGTTGAAGAGGACTCTGGTATGAGATATCTTGTAGGGCTAGATGAGGAGTCTAACATGACTGTTGTGAATGCAATGAAAGATTTCTTAGTGTATGCATGGAATAAGCGACAGGGAGGTTGAATAGGCATTTTTCTTCAATGTGAAAAACTCTGGGATGCCATCCTGTTATATGTGCGTGGGTATTGGAGGGAATTGAAGGCCGTTACAAAGGCCCCAGCCAAACGCTGGCCCTCGATCTAAGTCTAAGTCTAAGTCTAAGAAGAAGTTACAAGTGGAAGCAGGGAATTTATATATTGACGAAAAAGTGCGGTCTAAATGAATGAAAGCATAGCATAACTAGGAAGACCACAACTTCGTATGCCCGTAAGAATGTACTAATGATTAAAATGTTCTGTTATGAAAGTTTTGGCAGCCAACTCCTGTTTTCTCTTAGGCGTAAGGCATTAGGTGCAGAATGAGGTGAAATGAGGGAAATAACAGGTTATGTATGCAGTGTAACGAAGGACTCTAGTCTTTACTCCGGTTCAAAATCTCTGTTTCACATAAGTTCCCATTGGAAATAGGATTTGAATGATGAAATTAATACAATGCTAATACTTGAATAGTACAACTGCATTGATGTCCACTGGTAATATTTTGCCATCTTTATCTATAGCAGATATTGGCATACTTTATTTTACTTGGTGCTTCATTCAGGTACATAAAGAAGATTTTCTTTATATGTTTCATTTTTTAATGTATTTTCATGAATAAATGATACTTACTCTTTACTTTTTGTTTCTGTTTCAGGAATTTCATGTTGGACATGTGTATACTTATATAAGTTAAATCTCAAAGTTTTCAAATACTTTGATAATAATTTGTGTTTGAGTCATTGTTCAATTCAGTATGGCTTTAGAACCAAAGTCTGTGAAGAACCCTCACAGCGTGCCAGTTCCACGATTGTACAAGTTTTGCTCGAAAGTTTTGGTGGAGTATTTTCAGTTCAAAGGAAAAATTCCAAAACTAATACTGCAACTAGCACGGAAAGAACCAGGCTCGGTGAGTTGCCTCTAATGTAATCGTCCTTCAGGATTGCTCTCGTGTGTTCCTGCTCTTTCTGTAGTGATCAGAGATAGCTGTTGTACCTTTGCAAATCATATTTTACCTGTCAAGTTGTCACAAAGTATTTTAAGATGAAATTCTAATAAAAATTTGGTAGCTGAAGAAATTAATGAAGATAATTAATAGCTATTGGTTTATTATTTACCTTTATTGAATGTTCATTTTTTAAATCTAAGGGCTGAATTACAAATAGATTTAAAATAAAAATTAGGTTTGAAGATCAATTGAGTAAGGAATGTATGTTGTACAGTATATGGACTAAAGGGCCATATTATTAGCAGATGTTTTTCTGTTTAACATTTTCAATGTAAATTCTAACTTAAATTCTTTTGATTTTTGTTCCAGCTTATGATTTGATTGAAGTGTTGGCAATGAAATGTTTATCAGGACATAGTAACAAGTTTCATCTCATGTTGACTTATAATTTTGAATGCACAAACATGAGTGAACCTCTCTCACTTAGAAAGGAAAGTAATTAATAATAACTAGCAGAAACTTGTGTAGATTACATGATTTCAATAATCAACTCACTTCCAAGCATGTAAGGTTAAGTATGAAGGAAATGTATTTTATTGGCATTCTTTGATATGGAAAGATTCTGCTCCATTTCAACAATTGTGGAACAAAATCCCTATGCTCAGGTATATAAAACTATGAAAATGGTTGAAACAGAAGAAAATGCTAGAGCATTCAGAGAAAATAGGGAAGCAAGAAGAATTTTGATCCATTTCATGTCAGGCCCAGACATAAGATGATTCAATCTTCCAACTAACCCTGCAATATCTCTGCTGGAGGGAATTTCCAGTAATGGTAGGAGAATTTATAAATTCTAAAGTCTATCTTAAAATCTTCTTTGTTTCTCTCTGGCTAATTCTCTCCTCTGCTCCATTGTGAAGGGCAAATGCAGTGTGAGTAGCTTAATCAATAATCAATGATAATATTTATTGGTACTTTTCACAATCTCATTTATTGATTAGTTACTAATTATTGTTCTTGATCTCTCATCACAAAGTCAAATAATTATTGTTCTTGATCTCCAGCCACAAGGGCAAATACAACCCCTTGTATATAGTATCTTAGGAGACACAATACCGCCAGTCACAGCACCTTCATAGTAATGAGGAGTGTTACACACAAACTTAGTTTCAAGCATATTAATATATAGATTTTCTTTAGGTATAGTGAGCATGCAAGACTCCTGATTATTGTTGCCATTTTCAAAATTCAATGTTAGTAGATAGCTAGGGAGTTTCTTGAATGCACATGATAATTAACACTCAGTAGCTGTTGTACAATTATTCAGGAGACAGAATACATGCATAACATCCAAAATGTGATTCCTACATCTGTGCCATTTGTTAAGAATGTTCACACTTTTTTGTGTGCATCTTTTGCTGATTGTTTGTACTCAGGTACTTCTTTACATGGTCAAGAAAATAGCTTTTATTTTAGATGTAATTACCTGGCTTCTACTAGCCTTAAAGAATTATGTGTTTAATGGATCCTACTGCAGATTGCATTCACTATTAAACAAAATACAGTTTTTAAAGCTATTCTGCTTCTAAGAGCTTATTTCTACAAATTATTTGATTGATGCTTTTTTGTTTCAGATGATTAAACTGGCAAACAAACTCTTGCTTGCTCTTGAGGCCAAGCTGAATATTGTCAAAGCAGCTGTTGAAAACATTGGTGTTTTGGAGAAGAATCCAGGTTTAAGGTTTGTACCTACCATGCAATGGTTTTCTTACTTCAGTGATTAAGTTGTTAGAAAGTTAGTATGCAATTGGCTTCATTTTGTAAATTGGATTCATATCTCATTTGCAAAATTGAGTTTTTGAAATTATTGTATTGGATAGTCTGTCTTTTTGAATATTCATGTTTATGAGGTTTCAGTTGCTTCTTAGAGGATTGTAATGTCTGTTCACTTTAGTTTGGATGCTGGGAGATGAACATCATGCAATTACAAATTTTCTTAGCTATTAATACACCTGAAGATAGTCTATAATAAATCTAGTCTTACTGTGTTTTCATCTAGTGTGATTAAAGGAGTGAATGGGGAACTGAAATTTTACAATACTGCATCTCACATTATAGCAAAAAGCACATTATGGGGTAACTGGGGCTTCACCCATCATTATGGGGTAACTGGGGCTTCACCCATCAATTCCCTTCTGCCCCAGTTCCTGGCCATCAATTTAGTCCCATGAATTGTGCCTGCAACTTTTTGTTCTTTAATGTACCTCTTGTGGAATTGTATCATTGATTAGATTTTGGAGTCTCTCAGAGAAAATTTGGAGATTTTCTTGATTTAGTGCTTATGATTTTGTATTTACCTAGGCTAGTTTTATTTTCCTTTTATTACTGTCTCTTTTTGATGTGTTTGATATATCATTTAATTGATTTTTAATACCAATTTTTGTATTCTGCTTCTGAAATTATTTTAATTCTAAAACATGCTCTGTTAAATTTTAAGATCTCAGTTATTTTTCAAGTAGCATTTTTGACACTGCAGGTATGAGTTAGCCTTGGTGATTGCAGCTGACATGTTGCTCAATGAAGTACAATCAAAACGCTTTGAACGACTTTGCAAGCCAGTGCTCACCATGTTGGAGGTGAGGGAACAGCTGCAGCAGGAGTACCAGAGGTGCCTACAAGATGCTCCTGCTGCTGAGGACAGGTGCAAGCCACGCTGGGTGTGTGTCAACACTCTCCTAATGTCCACCACTGAGGCTAAGCAGCGTTTGACTGAAGCTGGCTTCTCTCTCAAACACTACACTCCTAGATCTTATGAACAGTTCTTGCTGAGCGTGAGGGTGAGTCTTGAAGGTCTCTAGCTTGGAATCTTAAAACTCATTTTAGTGTCTTGGGCCATTTCATACTTTCTGTTTCATGTATTCTTGCCTATTTTGTGTGGGCAAATACAGGTGGTGGACAAAATAATGGAAACACCTTCAAAAATCAACAAATTATAATTTAATATGGTGTAGGTCCGCCTTTTGCG